>AYEL01089408.1:0-24301 GCA_000484575.1 Olivierus martensii | reverse complement strand
AACATCGCTTAAAACATAATAATCTCTCTACTGTCTCTGTAGAAAGATTGTCTTTCCACAGAGACGATTTTTCGTCTCTGCAGAGAGACTCAGACGAGCATAGACCCCCAGGTCCTTTCGCTCCATTCCACAGAGACGATTTTTCGTCTCTGCAGAGAGACTGAGACGAGCATAGACCCCCAGGTCCTTTCGCTCCGTAGGCTACTTCCATATGGACTACACTATGCATTTGTTTTGCTAGAAACTCTTCAGAAGTCGTATTTAGATTTTTGACGCACCTGCTTCCACAGCGCTTGCCATTTTTTGGTTACGTCAGCAAGTGCATACTGCGCATGATCAGCAGTTTTGCATTGTTTTCTAGTGGCATCGGCCGTGTTTCTGTCTGTCGCACGTTGTGCGTGCCAGTGCCGCTTTCCGATGCGCCGGTTCCACGAAGCCTCCAGCGATATATATTTTTTAAATAATTATACAGTGCATATGCCTGTTTTCACACGGCACTGCGCTAAGCAAAGTGTAGCGTTAGCCAGGGGCAACGGGCCGAAAAATGAGGCTATTTTTGCATCCGCTATTTCTGCGGGACGAAAAACCCCCTGGGGGAGAAAAGCCCGCTCGCTCACAGGATAGAAACCACTGACTTTTTTGCGGTGAAAATTCTGTAGAAAAGCCAGTTCTAGGAGTCCGAGGGAACAGTCGAGGGCCATGTCCGCTATATTCTGAGGACCGAAAAATGCTCCAGAGGAGGAAAAGCCCACTCTCAAACAGGGGAGAAACCCCTGCCATTCGGTGGTGGAAATTCTATAGAAAAGCCGGTTTTGGAGTCCAAGGGAACAGTCGGAGGCCATTTCCGCTATATTCTGCGGGCCGAAAAAAGCTCCGGGGGAGGAAAAGCCCACTCTCAAACAGGGCAGAAACCCCTGCCTTTTGGTGGTTGAAATTCCTTAGAAAAGCATACTGGTTCTGGGGTCCAAAGGAACACTCAATATTCTTGAGAGTTCAAAAAAAACCAGCTCACTGAGAGAAGAAAGAAAAAATTCCGCATTTTGATTCTCAGGCTAGATATCGGCGTTTCCGTTCGCAAGCAATCCATCAGTTTCAACGCGATCTTTCAGATGGCACTGGATGCAGCTTTCGACAAGACGCACTCTTGGTGAACAGATCAGTTCAACAGTTACCAAAACAGGAAATAAAACACAATATTAACATAATTCGCTAGAGAGAGCTATCTGACCCGGAGATCATACCTGGGAGAGAGAGAGTGAATAAAAAAAATTAGGTCATTCCTCCATTATTCTATTATGTCTTTGTTCCAGCTGCTGATTCACAAGTCAGTTCATCCAATCAAATATAATAGAGTCCCTATAATATTTATAAAAAATTTTATAAATAACTTGATAAACGAAAAATGGCAAGAACAATAGGTCAATTCCTCCACTGGAAGACATGCATTTTCTTTTATAGGCCTACCTAACATTAGTAATTTACAAAAAAATGAACATTTTATCTCCAATGCCTTTATCTCACAAGTTATCACGGATCATGGTAGATTCAATCATTATTTTAAAAGATTCCAGATTAAAAACACTGACCAATGTAACTGTGGACAAGGAACCCAAGATGTAAAACATTTTCTTTTTTACTGCCCACTCTATAATACTCTTAGAGATGATTTCGAAAGAATTGCTCTTCTAAAAGGATATAACTGGCCTTGTCATTTAAACCTAATCATTGACGATATCAACATTCACAAAGCACTTAAGGAATACCTAATAAAGACTGCATCTCATATCCCCGATTACAGTAGGAACTAAAACCATTGTTTCAAACAAATCTCAAGTCCACACAACATGTGTTTATTTTTCACATTTCATTGGTTCACAGGTTTTATGTTCATGAATTGTCTTAATTAATGTATTGTCTAATTAATATCTAGGGGACCTTTTCTTTATCTGCATAGAATAGCCCAAAGTTTTCCAATGATATGCTTGAGTTTTAATCAACGATATACAGTATATCGATGGTTTTAATAAGAAAGTCTGCAAGGTCTCTGCCAAGTCTCCTGATGACATCATAACTGGTTGAGCTATATGGTAGGTCAATCACCAAATGAGACAATCTTTATTTTCACCAATTTTTCACCCATCAGCTATTACCATTTACCTAAAACGAATTGTTTAGCCCACAGATTAGGTATATAAACCTAATCTGTGGGTTTAGCCCTCTCAAAGTGGCTTCCTCTTTGAGAGGGCTACACCCACAAATTCTGTAGAGGTACTACAGAATTTTTCTTGTCAGAATCGGACTATACAGAAAAAATCATGAAAATAAATTGTGGGGAGTATTAATTAAACATTTCCAAGATTATCTCATCACACTCACCAGCTGCAATTTCTTAGTCGCCAATGGCGAGCTGGCAACCATTATTTTAAGCCCTGATGATAGATATTTTAGTTGATAATTTTAAATAATTTTTGTATTTTAAAAAAGTTAATTTTTGCAAATAAAACAATCTTCATAAATGAATAATGAAGAATAAATTTGAAAGTGCTTCCTGGTTAAAACTAACCCTCCTTCTTTTGAAATTTAAAAAAAATTTTAAATATTAATTTTAGTATTATTTTTTATGTTATATTTATTTATACTAATCATTACCTATTAATATATAATGATCTTTGGAGTATCACTGGAAAAAACTATAGGGAATCATTAGATGATGGCCATTATTAGGTTACTGTGCCACCTATGGAGTTTGTATTTTTAGAAAACCACAGTTTTAATTTAATTTTTTCCTTAATTTTTTAAATTATTATTAATTGTCACCATGATAATGACACCATTGTGATGTAACAATGGATGATGTCACAAACTGTAATAAATCATGATGTAATAATATGGTTTCAATGGTGTCATCATCTCAGCAACATGACATCATTGTAACAGATATTGGCACTATTAAAAAATTAGTTAAGCTATATTTTATCTCTACACTGCTAGCATTTAGCACCATAAATTGGAAATAATATAAACTACAATTTTAATTTTTATTTCTTAATTTTTAAATTATTAATGATGACAAAAAATTTTCACCTGTTCTGAGGATTAAATTTTTCTAACACTACCCTATATATAGGAATTGGTATAGTGGTTCAATTGCAAAAGATATCCACATCCAGCCAGCCACGTTTTCCTATTAATATATATAATGATTGCATAATGTCATTCTATATGAATTATTTTAATCTTATAATTATTTTATTCTATTTTTGTATCCAATACTGTATGATAATTATTTTTATTTTTAACTGATAATAGATTAATTTTAAACAAAAGTGCTATTGATAAAATTATTTACTGTTCTGGGTTCTAGGTTAAATTATTTGCTTATATTTTGACATTTTTCATTATGATAAATTATCATTTTTTTAATATTTTCAGATATGGTGCTCAGTCTCTTACATTGAGTAAATTAATGCCTGCAATAATAAAACTAGTTGGTGATCCAAATTCTCAAGTATGTTACCAAAATATTTCAAATAAAATTTAAATTAGAGTTTTAGCTTTAATCTAACATCATAAATAATTCAGCTCAATTTCAAAAGTGGAAAATATATTTTAATAAACTTGAAGATCTTTCAGCTTTATTAACCCATCTTCAGCATAACATATAAGAATTCGAACATAAAAAATGGCTTAATAAAGCTGAAAGATCTTCAAGTTTATTAAAATATATTTTCCACTTTTGAAATTGAGGTGAATTATTTATAATGAATAAGAAGTGGGAAGAAATTATGCATTAATCTAACATCATTATACTTTTGAATTTTACTTTATTTTATTAATTATAATAATACCAAATTTGTGTAAACATATAACTTTTTTAAATTTTAATTTAAAAGTTTTTTCAAATGATTGATTGAATAAAATTGATTATAATTTATTACTCCAAAATGGAATAAATATTTTCCCATTTTGAAGTAAATTATAGTATAATTAATCATATATAAGTTAAGTGATTTTTGCAACACTATTAAAATAAATATGAAAACAAAATACATTCTGTTACAAAAATATGATATACACCTAAAAAATAGGGCAAGAACTGTGAAATTGTATGAAAATATCCTTCAGCTTAATATACAAATGATTAAAATTTCATTGCCAATAAACAACAGAGAAAGATGAATCTGAGGCAATGTAAGAAGTGGCATTTGTAAAAAATTAATATACAAGTTCCCTCATTATATGCAATTTCACTTTATGCATTTCTGCTATAATGTGATTTTAAAAAATAAATTAATTTTTAAAATTAAAAAAATTTTGTTTAAAAATTGTCTAATGTAGAGGAGATAAATGTGGATGAATTGTTTGATTCCCACTCATCAGAATTCACTAATGAAGAGCTTCTAATGAAGAGAGTGGAAATGGAAGACAACATGAATGATGATGATTTCCATTTCCAGAAATCAGGAGCCCTTTGTTGCTGAGCCCATCAAACACCTTTCAACAAAACAAATGACTGAATTTTTTAAACACATTGAAGTGCCATCAGAATAATTGAAGAAAATAATCATAGTAAGATTAGAAGAGTCAAAGTTGTTAGAGAAATTCAGAATTCTTTTGCTTGCTATAAAGAACTTTATAGAGAGAGGAAGAATGCTGCCCATCAGATGAATTTCGACTGTTTCATTAAAAAAGTTGAACATCATCAGCATATCATCTCAGGGCCTTCAAGAGAGCAAGAGTGTGATGATTTAGATTCACCAGACCAATCTATTCATGATCGGATTGAAGACTGTTAGAAATATGTAGTGTTTAGGTGTTTATGACATTGTATTAATTAAATTCATTTCATTCAACCATTCATTTATTAAAATTTCTTTTGCTCACAGATGTAAAGTTTTCATTTTTTTTATCTTTCTGAAGAAACTCCTGTCTCTATCTCATCATGCTAAATTCAACTTGCTTTATGCAATTACGTGTTATGTGATTATTTCATAGAACCAATTAATCATGTAAAATGAGGGACATCTGTATCTGATCATTTTTGCTGTTTTATTACATAATCTAGTCTGTCAAGATGCATTTACAATGTATCTATCAACAGTATGAGCAACTGAGGGAATTTGAGAGATACTGTTTCCTACATCTACAACAAACTTGCATTGATTTTTTTTGCAACAGAGTGTATTTATCATAAAAGTTATAAATTATTTGTTATAGTCAAATGTGAAAGTAAAACTGAAATTTTCTTGTACTTCAGGTTCGAGACACTGCAGTTAATACTCTTGTTGTGATTTATAGACATGTTGGAGAAAAAGTTAGGAATGATATCACAAAAAAACATAATTTGCCTGCTACAAGGTAATTATATATTTTTTATTAATATATGTTGTTATATGACAATATGACTTAATATTATGTGTTCATTTAAATTTTTATTTGAAATTGCATATAATTGTACTAGTTATAACTATCAATATATTTATAATAATGAAAATGTATTGTTAATATTTATTATGTCAATAATTTCATATAAACTAATTATATGGAATTACTGACATAATAAACAACAAGTTAATCAAGAATGATGAATCAATCCCTCTACTCTTTCCGTTATTTGATTTTATATATTTTTTTGTTGAAAATTCAAAATTATCAGTTTTGAATTGATTGTAAATGATGATATTGGGTATAATAACAGATTAGATATTTCATTTATTTTGGGGAAATATCTTGGATAAATATTATCCAATCTGAATAAAATATATACACAATATTGGAACCTTCTAGGAATCAATTTTATTGAAAATGATTGATATTTGATCATAGCAAGCAGGCTGTTGGTCAAAGTTATATATTATGTAAAAATTATCCAGTTGAAATGAAATTTACATATATTAAGATTTGCTAGAGGATCATGTGTACTAAATTGATCAAAATTGATTTGTTACTATTGCATGATAAACAAATTGATTTTGATTATTTTTAGCATACCTGATCCTCTAATGCTGTGATTAGAAATCCAAAATCTTGTGCCAAAATTAGAAAAATTAGTTAAAATACATATCATAGCATATCATATGTACATGTCTGTATGCATACAAAACTAAATACCAGAATAAAATATAATAATTAAAAACTATATCTACAAATGTGAATATATTATTTGAGGTGTAAATTTTAGTTAAAAAATGTTGAAGTTTAAAATAAATAAAAAACAAAATTAAATAAAATGAAGTTATAAAATTTTTTGCATGCCAATAAACTTTTGATTTGAGCAGTGATCATTACTCTAGCAGATGTAAATAATATACCTGAATTTCATTTTAAATTGAATAATATTTATATAATATATTGCTTTTGACAAATAAACCTCCTGACTAATCTGATCAAATATTGATCATTTTCAGTAAATTTGATTCCCTAGAGCAATGTTTCCTGATCTGGGTGCCATGGCACTTTAGTATGCCATGAGGTCAGCCAGAGATGCTGCCCCTCATGGCGCATGTATCTTGTGGCATCCAGTTGTGAAAACTGCCCTAGAGAATTTCAGTATGTATATTCAGGATATATTCATCATGTATATTCATGATATATTCATCATATATCATGTATATTCAGTGTGTATATTCAGGTAATCCTTGACTTACAACCACTCACACTTATGATGGCAATGTCATCAAAAAATTCTGTGATTGGTCAATACATTTCCAGGGTTTGAATTTCTAACCCAATGGTATGGTATTCAGAAATTTCCTTTTTTGTATCTGATTCTTGCAATTTTGAGTTTGTTTATTAAATTAAGATAATGTATAGTGTCTTGTACATTAGTAATTTTTAATATCCTATACTTGACGACAGCAGTATTGAGTCTATGGGAGTGGCATATTACCAATTTTTATGATGGTATTAATATGCATGTATCAGTCGATTTCAATGTAAAAAGGTAACACTGTCAGTAAAAATAGTGTTTATTTTTATTTAATTGTGCCTCTGAGTTTTCAATTTTCAATTTCAAATAAACATTCAATGTAATGTGTTTCGTTTGACAGCTAATCATGCAGCCTTTCGAGAATGACTTAAAATTATAACTCTCTGCCAATTTAAAAACAGTTAGAATTAATCAGTATGCACAGAATATCATTGCACATCAGATCGTATATATTATAGATACGCAGATAATTTACTACATGTTAAAATCATGTTAATAATGTAATTTTATTCAAAGCTTATAGCTTATTTTCAAAATTGTCCTTATTTTATGGCAATTTTCTGTGAAATCACGAATAATTTAGTGGACTATATCATAGGTACAGTGATATAAATGAACTTTAGCTCTCCATAGACTCAATACTGACTCCCAATGCTGTCATAGTAGTTAGCTATCACATGTTACGGAATCGGAAACTGTCCTCCGAAAGAGCTGTCCTGGCTAATGACGTCATTGTCTAATCTAAATAAGTTTTACCACTGATCCGATATGAGAAAATAAGAATGATCTCTTATTGATGTTTTGTTCGTATATAATTAAATTGTAAAGAAGATGACATGAATTGATAACTCTGTAAGCTAATAGATTTAAACTTGTTACGTGTATTTATGTAAATGAAGCAACATGGGACTGTACATCACTCGATATAAAACCGACGCAACCAACGACTCAGCAAGGTGTTGTATCAACGTAAGGTTGGCTAAGCAACATTGGAATTCTTGTAAAGGTCTATGATTGTTTGAAGTTTGTATTCGGTGGGAGGTGGAGGTAGTAGAATTTAAGTATTATTTAAGGTTTATTTCTTGTTATTTCAGTAGAATTAATTAGTATTTAAAGTTTATTTCTTGTGAATAGTTGATTGTTGAGATTAGATATTATTAAACAAGCTTTTTGATTAACATTTGATTGTTGCTTTATTATTGTTTCAATAAAGCATTTATTAACACTTTTGAGTCTAATAAATTTATATTTTTTGCTATTTAACTTGCTTAAGAATTTATTCAATTTATTTGTGTATGTTCTAACATCGTTTGTTGTTTTCAGTCTAACACTTATTCATTACTTCTAGTTGTAAGTTTTCGGTTTTGTTTTACTGGTTAAACATTACTCGTTAGATTGTTTTGAAGTTAATTATTTTTAAGTTAGAATTTAGAAGAAGAACTGAGCTCAGACCGAACTCTGGATTGCAGAGTCGTTTAGAACCATTAGGTTTAGTTGTAATTAATAGTATTGACATTTGTTAGAATTTGCGACTTTGCAACATGTTACCCCCTAATCGTCTACACTTAAAACCATGTATTGGCATTAACATAAATTAAAATTTTGATAAAAATGAAATTTTATCCTGCAGGATTAAAAGCTGTGTTGTTGAAGTGTCTCTTAATGACAAAACATCAATACTGAATTTCATGAAAATCTGCTAATTAGTTCAAACATTATTAGTGGGGGACATACTGACAGGCAAGCAGATATACATAGGTCTGATCTTACAAGCCTCCATTTCCTTCGAAAAGTAGGTTAAAAATGTAATTATGCCTGTAATTAAATTATTGTACACAAGATAATTATGTCGTATTTTAAAGTATGAAGTATTATAAAAAAATAATTAATTTAGGAAATTGTTTGCAAATAATAACCAAAATGTCCACACATTAACTAAAGCCAACACTTAATTTTTAATTCATTAAATGACAGATTAATAGTGCTTCTATGCTATGGCTGCATATATCTTCGAATAAATAATTAAAAAATAATAATTAAGCAGTAAGAATAATACTTCAGCATAGCAATCAGTATACTAAAAATAGATATTTAATTTTATTTTTGGGAGGCAGTGATTTTGATTATAATTTTCTACTGTCCTAAGTTGAAAATATAGTTGTCTATCTCTACAAGCTCTAGCATATACCTATCTTTCAACATACTTTTATGAAAAATAGTTTGATTTGCATTGCTTCATTTTATATCATGTTTTTGAGAGCATATCTATAATGTATGTTGAGATTTTACTGCAATTTAAATTGTTTTTGTTAAAGATTATTGTTAATTGTTTGAATAGATTTAATTTGAATTATTTGTTGAATTTTGTTGTTTGAAAAAAGATATCAATTTGTTCTTGATGCATACATATAGATATTGATATAAATAAATTTATACTTTTACTTTTGAATTTTTTATATAAATTTTGTGATTAAAAAAAAAATTTTTTTTTTTTATAAATATTGTATTTAACTTGTTGAGTGTTTTTGCTGTCAATAAATGTGAAGGAAGTGGAACAAAGTGATAAAAAAAAAACCAATTAAAAAATGAGTTAAATAAAATTCAATCCTGATTTTATTAATCAAACTTCTGTAAATCTGTTTGTTTGTTTGTATTCATTGAAAATGTATCATTTTGATGGTGATTCCTGAATTTTTTCAGTTGCCAAAATATTTTTTAAAATTACGTGTAAACAAACATTGTTTATATTTGAACAGCTTAATAGAATTTGAATTTTTTATCTCATCCTGTTGATTTTATAATCTAACTTATCAAAGATCTCTCAATTATGCAATTTGATAAATGATATTTTTGAAATTTTTAGAAGAAAAAAAATTTTTCATAAATGAGTTATAAAATGCTGAAAATTAAAAATGTATTGTAGATAAGAAAATATGGTTAAGTCTGTTAAAAAAAAAAAACAAAAATATATCCTAATTGTTCATTTTTTGTTTTAATTTTACCGAAATTTGGGAGAAAATCTTGAAAAACAAAATGCAAATACTTTCAGGCCATTTAAAGGGGCATGGAGCTTATAGAGGCCACTTGTTTCCAGGAAATTGCAACCAAACCTACTTTGGATGTGGGTGTGAGGTATTGGGTGTTGAGAAACAATAAACCATCTGCAATCCAATTAGAGGAACAGAAAATTTATTATAGTTAATTATATATGAGATGACACCATTTTTGTATATGTTAAGATTTTTTTCATATAAATAAAAATATTTATAAAAATTACTGCTAAAAATTGTGTACATGAAGTAAGAACAAGCTAATAAATGCAAAATATTAATAAAAATGACAATATTTCAATGATTTTATGTAATATTTTTAATAATTATACGACTTAACTTCATTCAATAGAAGTTATATATTTGTGATTTTTTATAAATAATTTCTGAAAATTTTGGCCAGATTTTTTCATTCATGGCTCATTTTGTTCAGAAGACTTGTTGTTAACTAAAAATATCAATTATTTCATTGGATGTTTAAAATTTCATATAAAAAATTGTATTTTTGTTGATCTCATATACATAACAAAAAGTTGCAAAAAAAATAAAATTTGAAAAATATGTTTACACTGTTAGAGAGAATAAAAATGCAATAAATACTGAAAATTTCAAAAGGTTTTGATAAAAATTAAGCAAGATTTCACAATTTTAATTTTTTTTTGCATATTAATTAGATTTAATTTGAAAACATCATTTGCATTTGAGGTTAATCTAATAGTAATTGTTTTTTTTTTCCCCTCCTTTAGAGTTCAAAGCCTATTTGCTAAATTTGATCAAGTTCAAAATACAGGTGGTCTATTACCATCAGCTTCTGGAGATAATATTAGTGGTAAGCATTGTAATTTGTATTAAGAATATAAATTGAAATAATTATTGGTTAAAAAAACTGTATAAATATATATTTAAAATAAAAAATTTCTACTTTTGTATGAATAATAATACATAGATCATAAAAAATATGTTGATTTTATAAAAAATTTCACTTTTAATAGAAAACGAAGTTTTTGGATCTATTTTGAATAATTTTGTGATGCCTAGATGAATGATTGCATGAGTAAAAATTACTTTAATTCAAAAATCAATATTTTGAATAGAATACAATTTTGTATTTAAGAATTTTATAATATGGAGAGAGGGCAGGGATTCAGTATTGGAAAAAGTGAAATGAAAATGTGTACAATTATAGCATCTTATTCTATAAGTGTATTGTGAAACCCTAATTATCTAACTTTTTCATTTTAATTAATCTTTGTATACTTGCTGTTACATATCAGATTACCTGCCTGAAATTCAAATTACACATTCAGCTAATATCATATACTTGACTTTTAACAAGTTATATCCAAAACCCAAATTTAGACATTGGAAACCAAGTTTTGTGTTTTTTTTAATTAGGACATCAAATATCTATAACAACTTAAAATTTTTATTTATATGCAAGTTTTTAATTTATATACTGTCTGTTGTCCTCAACTTACTACAGAATTTGGTTTCAAATCCCACCATTGTCAGAATAGTCATAAGTCATAAATCACCCAAATTTATGTATTTCACACTACTAATAATTATTAAGACACATTATATTATCCTAATAAACATAAAGAACACAAAATTACAAGAATCAGACAGAAAAAAGACACTTTCCATATATCCGACCATTGGGTCAAGGATTTGAACCCCTGGAATTTCATTGATCAAGCATAGAATTTATTGATTACATCAAATAAATTCTTATGACCATTTGTATCACTGTCGTAAATACAAATGGTCATAAGTCAAGGACTACCTGTATTTGAAGTCAGTAAGTATGGTTGCTGCCATCTTCGATGTCCATAATGGGGTTTGAAATTTTTAAAACCAAATTCTATCCTAAATTAAGGATTTTGTTTTTTATCTCAAACTTTATATTTTATTATTTTGATTTTTGCATCATATAAGAAAAATTTCTAAATGATTTTTTTTTTATAAGACATCTGTCATTTATTGCTGTTAACCATCTGTAACCATAAATCACTTGATCTCAAAATCGCATTACTTTTAAGTTATAGCTTAAACTACATATAAAAACAGTCTCTGACTTTTGTACTTATGTAGGATTACTTTTAGGTAATAAGCCAGGCCCAAACTTGGACACTTCCAAAAAATCTGGAAATGTGGGACTTGGAATTGAATATAGGTCCTTCAAGATGGTAAACGACTGTTTTATCATCTGACTTATGTCCTTATTCTTTAATATAATTATTAAAGAATAAGGATTGCCTGTATACTAAAACAAAGAATCAATAATAAATTTTTTATAAATTAAAATAAATGTAAAAATATAGTTAATATTTATTATTTATATAGTAATTAGTCATTAATTCATGTAATAAAAATACAATAAAGTGATTTTCTGATACAAGAGTAAACCCAAACTTAGAAAGAAAATGGAGATGAACATGATGTTTTCTCTCAATCATCCACTGACTACAGCAGTGCGATGATTATATCCTTCTCACTCTATTTATACCAAATAAACCTAAATTCTCACGCCAAATTTAACCCTTGAAACTATAACGGAATAATTTAATGATTGGAAATAATTTGAACTAATGTTAGCGAACTTAATTTGAACTAATGTTAGGAAATAATAATAATTATAATTACAAGATGGCACTAACATTAGTTCAAATTATTTCCAATCATTAAATTATTCCATTATAGTTTCAAGGGTTAAATTTGGCTTGAGAATTTAGGTTTTTGGGTTTAAAAATTCCCTTGAAGTTTATATTATAATGTTTATGCTCACTCTATTTGCTAAATATTAATGTGGAAAACAATAAAGAGATGTAGCAAACTTGTGTAATTAGGTTAATGAAAATTGTTTAAGTAATTTGGAAAATTTGAAATTCATGTGATAGCTTGTCTTGAATTTTCTTCTTCTGAATTATTGCAATCTGATTCATCACATTCCAACTGCAAGGAAGAGGGTGATGTTGAGAGTGAAAGACAGCAGAGTGAGCAGACTCTGAGAAACTGACATGTCAAATCAAAAACCAAACTGAATATATTTCTAAAGATCCTCAAAATAAAGCTTGTTGAAAGATGCCAGTTCAATAGACCAATCATTAAATTATTCCATTATAGTTTCAAGGGTTAAATTTGGCTTGAGAATTTAGGTTTTTGGGTTTAAAAATTCCCTTGAAGTTTATATTATAATGTTTATGCTCACTCTATTTGTTAAATATTAATGTGGAAAACAATAAAGAGGAAAACATTTTCTTAAACAATATTATCACTTTTATTTTTCAGATGAAAAATAAAAGTGATAATATTGGTTAAGAAAATGGCAGATGCCAGTTCAATAGATTTCAAATAAATCATATGAGAAAGTAAATTTCTTTTAAATAAAATGAAAAAATTAATATCAACTAATAAAAATGACTTTTTTCTTTGAAATATTTAAATTTTTTTTCCTCAATTACAATTAAGATTAATAATTTTATATTAGTTTAATTTTTAGAAGTTATTATATAGGATATATGATGAGACTGATTACACAAAGAATTTTGGAACACAAATTTGACGTAGACAATAGTTTAAACACCACTGTGCAGCACAATGAGCGAATCTAACAGACTTGGTATCATCTCATTTTATTACTAAGTTAATATTCTCTAACCCAACTAAAGAGAAATTTGCAGAAACCTTAACTATTTATGAAAAAAGAGGACAGCCTGTAAAACCAGTGAATAAAGTAGATCCTAAGAAGATTAGCCTTGCATGGAGAAGCTACCTAAGTTAAACACTTTAGTTTTTTATTTATATATAGATCTTTAATTTTACATTTTCTTGTTATAAAAATTTTGTTATATAAACTAGACAGTTTAACCATTTTTCTACATATTGATATTTAACTGTATGTTATTCTAACATTTGTGTAAATATTAAAAACTTTACATATAATCTTAAATTTTTGTGCACATGCACCCAATTATTTATTCCGGTAACGTTACTACAGTAAATGTTTCTACAACAAAGAATAGCCTTCTATGTAAATTTTTGAATTCTTTCTCTAACTGAAATGGGCTAATAAAACCAAAAGTGCTTTTACAGTATTTATAGTGTACTCTCTCTCTTTTTTAAGATTTAATGTTTCCTGCCATTGAGCTTGTTTATTCTCCTAGTTAAAAGTTATTTATTTATATATATTTGTAGTTATCCAATATATTTTATTTATATCCAGTAATCAATAAAGGAAAATTTTTGAATTGACTGAGAATAAATTACCGTATGTAAATTTAGTATTTAACGAGAGAAGAATCTATTATAATCTAAATTGATGAAACAATAAGAATAAAATTATCAAAGGAAAGATTTTATAACTTATTTAAAAAGCAAATTAATATCTTTTATAATAATATATTAAATATAAAATGCAAAAATAAGAATTAGTGAAATATGAATGACCTCCCTATATGCTTAATTTATGATTTTGTTCACAGAATTAAAAACACATTTTAATTTTGCTTACAAGTTTTTTAGAAAATATTTTGACATAACAGTAAAAACATTTTCTGAAAATATTAAAAATATTCATTAGCAAGTAAATATTTTTAATGCTTTTAGAAAATACCTAGCAGAAAAATATACAATAATAAATTTTAAAACTATTTTAAATTAAATCAGTTCATTCAATAATACCTGAATTATTTTCTTCTGTCTTGATAACTTCTGTAGAAAGATTACTTTCAAAAGTATTCATACTATGCAAAGATTTTATATTTTTTTCTTGCTCAGATTTTTCTTCAGATAATTGATCTGCAAATAAAATTTTTTCTTATTTTTATATCAAAGTAAATTATAGATTGATGATAGTTTATTTTCAAAAATAAAAATGAATGAACAACATTCACTCACTATTAAAGCATTCATGACAACTTTGATTTCTGCAAGCTTGAAATACAGCAGGTCCTTGACTTATGCAATTTTAAGTTATACATATGGTTATTCTCTGAAACTAACAAGGAGAGGGTGTGGTCTGGGAATTGAACTTTGGAATCAATTATCTCACAAGGAGAAGGCGCGGTTTGGAGGAATTGAACTTTGGAATCAAACTTGTGTGGTGGTAGTTTACCCTTCATGTGTTAATATGATAAAATATTATTGCGTACTATTCAGCCAATTCCGAAAAAACGGATTCAAAGTTTTCATAGCTGTTATATAAAAATTAATATCAACTAATAAAAATGACTTTTTTCTTTGAAATATTTAAATTTTTTTTTCTCAAATATAATTAAGATTAATAATCTTATAAAAGAAAAACAAAGTATAGAGAATTAAATTATTTTGCCAGGCAAAATTTCCCAAAATTTGAAATTTTTTTACATGATTGTAGAAAGCATGATAAAAAGGAAGTTCCTTAAACTAGAGATCTTTAAAAATAATGAAAATATTACAACTTACATAAATATGCAAATTTAATCCAGCAGGAGGAAAGTACAGAGATCTTCCCCACATGCAAAATATAAAAAAAAATAAAAATTCTGATATTAAAGAATTTTTTAAAAAATCTGAAAAAATTAGAATTTTCCTAAATTGCTAGGTCCTTCCTTATGAATTCATTTTTAGAATGCATCAAAAAGAGCCGAGGGAAAAAAATTGAATGGGGATCTCGTGAATTGAAACTCCGCACTTCCCCCTGAAAAATCATTTTTTTGATAATCATTTCTAAAAATTGTTTGTTTCCCGGTGCTGTAGTCACCAGTGTTGCTTTGCCGTGCGTATAAAAATAAACAATTAAATTTTTAATCACATTTGCAAAGAAAATCTTTTAGTAAATTTCTTCATTTCTTAAATAATTCAATAAATTCTTCACCTAAATTTATATTTTTATTTAAGCCATTTATTAAGTTTTAAATAATGATAAAGCTGTTCCAGTGTGCAGCTATCATTTTATTTTATATATACTAAAAAATTTTGAAATGATTTCTCAAAAAACAATTTGAAATGGCTTAAGAAATAATAATACAATTACGAAATAAATATTATAAGATAAAATAATAGATAGTACTTGAAATGAATAGGAGTCTACAGCCAGAAATGACATACGTGCACGTCACAAATTCTGACCTCAATATATATATATACTGATACTCTATATATATAGAGAGTATCTGAATATATATATTGATTACTAAAACTTTCAATTTTTCTCTTTAAGAAAAACAATACATTTCTTTGTTATCATTAATTGTTAAGACAGAGAGAATTTTTGATTCTATTTATCATCATAATTTGCATATTATACATTCAATTAAAAAAATTTTGTAAAAAAATAAATATCTTTCCTCAGACAGAAAATGCTACAATAGAAACAAGTATCAGAGAATATAAAAAAATTAGAGTATGAAGTAAAATTTTATATTATATGCCATTTAGAATCCTTTGAAGTTGAAGAATTATATTTCACACTCCCGCAGCCAGATTTTATTGCCCTTGTTCATGTCCCTCCCCCCTCATGCACACCTCTAAATGACCTTGGACCACCTCTGATGATAAGATCATCTAGTCTGTTTACAAATAAAACTGACAACTTGTTTGTTTTGACTTTGGGAAAATATTTATGACTGAATGAAATATGATATTCTGTTTATTTACATAATTTTGATGAGGTATCATATTACTTAAATATTCATTAAAAATCAATAAATTATACTAAAAAAATAATTTTTTTGCTTCAGAAAATAGACACTTTTCCGAAAAATAAGGTTTCATGCATTTGGAAGATTTATATTAACAAATTAGTGAAAACTTCGCATAATTAACAGTTTATTACTCCTCTATTTTCCCACATATGATATAGTGTCATGTTACCACTTATAGGTTAAATTAAAAAATGTTTATGAATATTAATGCATCATTTAGTGAAATCAAAATTACAGGATATGTAATTTAATAGAGTTAATAAATTTACCCTGAGGAAACCACATAAAGCAGAATGATGAACTTGCAATGACATAAATCAGATTCCTACACACATTTTTTTGACAAAATTACACTGAGACTTTTCTGGAAAGATCCTTGAATTTCATAATGTTAAAATCTCTATCTCTTAACTATGTTAGAACCACCATATCAAGAATTCTACATTTTTATATTAAACTTTAATCTCAATGTTTCTCAAACTTTGGGTTACAAGCCAATTTTTGGTGGTCACAAAAAGTTTTTGAAATGTAAAAATTTTGTAATTATGCAGCCCAGCTTAAGTCCATTAAACTAGATGGGCCATGAAAGTTTGTTCTAAAAATTGAATCACTGTTGTAAAAAGCTTGTAAAGTGCTGTTCTAGATGACAAGAACATCATCATAAAAAATCTGACTTATCTTGTTTCTTACAGCTTGTATTTTATTTTTAGTAATGAATTTTTCTAGCAGTGCTTGATGGGTCATATTGAGAGGTGCATTGCAAATGTGCTTTCTGACCAATCTAATGATTTGATTGATCACATTCTGGATGAACATTCACATAACTAATACCTGATATGTCACCAAAATCTATTATATTCCATATCAGTTGTGACTTGCCATCATACAAGAATTTGATCTTTATTAGTTATTCTCTTGTAGACATTTACTTATTGTTGAGTTACGTAACTTGAATAGTGATATAAAAATAATACTATTATTTAATATATTGTTCAAGTTACATAATACAATTCATCTTGTGATTAGAGTATGTATATGATTAATTTAATATACAACAGTATATTAAATACTCTAATTATATAATTTCTTAATGGTGAAGAAATTGTGTATGCATATGATTAGATATAATATAATGCATGGATACTAGGAATCTAATTAGAGTTAAATTGAGCTCAATTCAAAAAGCTTGAGTTTTCTTGTAAATAAATAGACAACTGAAACTCAAGCTTTTTTGTGAATTAGCTGAAGTTTTTATCTTTAAAAGTCATTTTAAATGATAAACATTATTAATGAGTAATAGAAAATTATTCCATAATACTTAGGAGTTGAAAAAAATTGAATAATAATCCATTTACTGGTTTTTTTATTAAGGAATTATTATTATAATTATGAAACAATCTTGTGATAAGCAGATATGCAGCAAACTCCAAATCATCAAGTTAGTTAAATAAACCTAATACATGCCAAACAAATCTTTGATGTTTATAATGGAAATTTAATAATTTGAAATAAATTTAGCCATCTTAGAATTAACAAATAAACTATTAATTAAATGAGTGATGCCATTACTTTGTAATCAATTCAGTTATCCAATGTTAGGAATAAAGCAATTGTAGAAATATGAAAAACGAAATCATTGTAACAAAACTCAAGTAAAGCACATACAAATGCTCTTATTTGCCATTCATTAATATACCTTGATGGATGAAGATCGAACTGTAATCTTTGCAAATGTGCATTTACTATGAAGTACATTTTAATCAAATGCTGTTATTTTATTTTCAAATATTATGGCATTTTAATAATTTTGTTTTAAATAATTTAAAACAAGTACAAATCATTTTTGTTTAATGTTACCTCACTTAATGAGGTAACATTATGTTGTAAGCAAAAATGAAATTATTAAAAAATTAAAGTTTTTAAAGGAACAGAATGGAATAAATCCTATTTTCTTATGTTTCCTGCATAAGATAGAGAAAATATGTTGGAAATCTATAATGTAATTGTAGAAAAATTAGGTAACTACATTTTATATGAGCAGAAAATTCAAATGCATACTATTGTCTAAGAGTACAGCATTAAATTATATTGGAATAGGTCTATTAGTCAGATTTCCCATTGTGGGAATACTTCAACTTTTTAACCAGAGGATGCGGGATTGAATTCTTTGGAAAAATCATTTTAAAAATTCTTCTGAGCCCTGTTAATTTCTCTCTTTCCTCTACAGTCCTACAGGCCTCATTGGATATATTTGACATGTGATATGTGACAGAAATGGCATCGTTATTAGCAAATGATTGAGAACTGGCATTAAGAAAAACTAATCATGGACATATCTGAATTTGTACTTTAGAATTCACAGATATGTCTGAGATTAGTTTTTCTTGTTAGAAAATAATTTTCTTTCCTTTAAATTTTAAGATAAACTGCTATGTAATATTTTTCCAATTAAAATCTATTCTTAAATCTTACTTTTCATTCATTTCATTCCATTATTGGACAATATAGTAATGACTAGATGGTGAAAGTTACTAAATAGTATTAATTCTAGCAACAGAAAAAAGTACTCTAGGAATATAACCTCTGATTTCAAATTAACTTCATTTCAGTTAAAACTGTAATTTTTCAGAAATCCTGATGTTAAATAAGGGATCACTGTATTGGAAATAATTTAATTATATTGACCCTTTTTTTAATCAGATAGTGGTATTTTACATAATAATTAATTTTTATTTTAACTTATTTTGGCATATATAAATAAGTTATGACCTTTTATCATAAGTTTTATGAATGAAATTTTTACATTTTATATCTTTTGACGGAATTTTTGTTGCTATTTGTTTTGTTTGATAATATCAAAAATTCTTTTATATAATGTTAATGTTTTTGGAACGCACAAGTTTTTCGTTATAACGAAAAAACTCGTGCAGGATTGCATCTGTAGTGTAAAGCTGGTGCTAGAGGGAAGTATAAGGATATTGTTGCCTGCTAATTGTTCATTAATCGGTAAGCTAAAACCACAAAATCATTTCACATGGATTTAAACCTTTTTTAAATTTATGCTTGAATTTAATATAGAAATGAGCAAAAACTTCTAAGCTGTACAGCAGTAGCATAGCAAGGGGGTCTATCCACTTTAAATTGTGCTGTGAATCAATTATTCATATAATTGAAACTACAAGTGAAATGGCAAAAGTAGTAATTACATTCAGATATGCAAATACGAAGAAGAGAAAGACTAAATGTAAGTCAAAGTATGATTATGACATGCAAGATGTGTTTTTCTTGGAATAAATAAACAAGCAAACAAAAAGAACAAGGGGCTTGTAAATTAGAGACAAATTTAACAAAGAGCTTGCACGAGCCCCCGAAAGCTCGCCACTGGGAATATCTACAGACCAAATATTCTAAGCCATATCAACCCCTAGTGTAATAAATTAGAATTAAACTATAATTTTAATTATTTTAAATAAAGGTTATAGTGCTGCCATCTGTTGAGTTAATCATTAAATAATTTTTAAAATTTGGGCTAAGGTGGTGCCATCTAGTAATTAATAATTAGACAATAATTTAAGTTAGTTTTTCCTAAAATAAAATTTTTCCACTGCACTGGAATTGAATCAGGATCTTTGGGATAGTACCCTAATATCTTACCAATTAGACTACCATGGCATCTGGTAGAATTCCATTTCAGAAAACTTATGTAATGATTAATTTAGAAACTTATTGGACTAGGCCAATACTAGCCCTAAATAGCTATGAGCTCTCATAGGAGTGTTAGTATTAGCCTAGTCCATGCACAAATTATTGATAAGAAATATCTATAATTGCTATATTTTTATTTAATATTAACTGATGATACATACAGTAGTGGTTACTAGGTTTACTTGTTAAAAAATATTTGTTAACACATTTCTGATCTTATTGGTGAAGCATGCAATAAATTAATATTTTTGAATGTCGAGTGGTGCCAAATTCTTATTACAAGTATATTCTATATATTATATATGTTTTCCGGGGGTGCCAAAAAGATATCGTACCCCGGGCGCCAGTTATGCTCACTACGCTGTTGCTGTACAGAGCCCAGCAAGCTTGGGGTATAGAAAAGTCAAAACTAAACAGTGAAGTAACAGAACCAATTACAAGTTAAGTTCGTTATTACAACAACTATAAAATACTCACTTTTCAGAAAAAATTGTCATTTTTGAAATGTAAGCTACATACTAACATTTTTGGAGAAATTTTTTGCCTATTTTCAATACACTCGCCCATTTTTTAGATAGTGCTTTATTTGATGTATATTTATGAAGTGATATTGCAGGATTTTTATGAGCATTGAGGAATACAACAATTGTTTTTACTTTTCAAAACTTGCAAATAATTTATTGTGAACTCAAATCAAAACAAACTACCCCGACTATAGTAGTTACAAAAATTGCCACTAGACAATAGTGTTATATATCAAGAACTATCTTTATTATGAGTGAGTTTAAGGAAGGCATTTTTGAATTGATATTATTACCAATCAATTAAACAATAAATCCACTAGACGTCTACTCTGTCGCTTTGTTTCCCGAATACAGTATTAAAACAATACCTATACTGTATAATAAAAATGCAACATTAAAAATAGTTATATTAATGAATCAGTACACAAGTCATGTAGTAAAGCAGTTGCTTACCATTTTGGAGGCTAGATTCAATTCTGAATCCCATAACTTACATAGATTTGTGTATATCAAATCTATGCAAGCTGGGGATGTCTACATATTATATATGTAAATAGAAAAAAAAAATATTTTAAAGTGAGAATAAATTAGGCAACTAATAAAAATTTTAAATTCTCTCTTCACTTCAAATGGTTTATACTTAAGTAGGATGACAGTAGACAGTTCCATAGTTAGTAAATTGTAAAGCCTCCAGAAATGAAAGTTTCCTGTCAAAATATATTGACTCTCATCCAAAATCTATAAAGATGGGAAACCTTTATTGCTAGAAGCCTTGCAATTTATTGGTAAATACTTAATGTTAAGAAACTTTTTTGAACTATAAACTCGTTCAATATTTTAAAGGAACACTCAAGTTCTCAAAAGTTGAAAAATATATAATAATAGGATAATTCTGAATAAATATATTATATATATTTATGTATAAGCCAACCTCTATACTAAGAGTTTAAAAATCAGTAAAAATATGAAACTTGTGTATAAATACCCAACTTTCAAAAGTTAAAAATAATATAACAATCTTTGAAACAAATAGATAATTATTTTTAATTTTTAAAATATATATCCAAATTCATTTTTAAAATTACAAATAATACACAGTTATAAGCTCTCAGTTAAAGTGAAAAACAATTATTTGTTCTAGAATTTTATATTTATAACCATTCCATCTTGTTTTGATATAAAGGATGTAATATTTGCACTGATGATGGTTTATTAAAAACCAAAAGTACTCTGCAATAAATAATTGTTTTTCACTTTAACTGAGAGCTTATAACTGTGTATTATTTTAAAATGTATTTCACTATTGGAATAAATGATAAAACACCAGATTTTATCAGATCATTGAAACATCACAATGTGTCACAAAGAAAATGCTGAATGGAGAAGAGGACGTGATTGTATAATATCTCATTTCTCTACAATATGATTTTATTGAAATGCTTATTTGGCAGAAAATGTCAAATACACATTAAAAGTTTGTCATTTTTGAATCTGAACAAAGTTTAAATGATAAGAAATAAGAAAATGCAACAGAAATTTTGCTGAAATTGATGGTGATTGGTAGAAAAATCAACCAACTCACATAATTGTCAAAAGCATATATCTCATGTCCAAAATCAGTTGCAAAATAATCATTCCCATATATTTTAAATGATCAGAACTATCTGAAAATGCAGATATTTAGACAAAATTTAGTAAATTCTTGATCAGAAACATTGAAGATCATTATATTTCCATAAGTATTGAAGGTCAGTACAAAGAGCAGGGAAAAATATGGAAAATAAAGTAAAACTTTCCTTACCAACTTAAAATAATTTTATTGAAGTAGTTTTGACTAGTGTTGAACATTAATAGAAAAACATTGATAAAACCATCGAAAGGTAACATCGATGTTAGAAAACATCATTCCCAAAAACATAATTTTTTTTTTTTTGGTGCATTGTCAGTAACAGCTGCATTGACATATTCTTCATCTATTTCCCAGTATTTTATTGACTGCTTTAGTTTATTAGTTAGATACTCAATAATATACCGTTCTTTCAATATAAAAACATCCAATGCTACATTGCATAAATTATTTTCCTGAGGAGTTACATTAACTTGTCAATCAATTGTCAATAAGCAAATTTTCTGTTTGAGCTGTTGTTTGACTATTGATACCATATTACTATGCATTATTTATTGGAAATTAATCTTTTAATCGTTGGTCGAGAAGGAATTTTGTACGAAGATGCTATTTTCTTTACAAAATGTTGAAAACTTTTATGATCCAATGGCTATTGTGTCGATCCAATAAGCCATACTCAATGACTTATTGTCTTTACACACCATAAATATAAGAGCTTGATTTAACCTTATTTTTCTGCTGATTCACCTGATTTTAACTTTTCAATGCTCCTAAACATCTCAGAAATTTTTCTTTGTTTTCCTGGATGACGATGATGCTTAGTCTCTTAACAGCATTTTTCTTTCTTCTTCAAGAAGGAATTTTGTACGAAGATGCTATTTTCTTTACAAAATGTTGAAAACTTTTATGATCCAATGGCTATTGTGTCGATCCAATAAGCCATACTCAATGACTTATTGTCTTTACACACCATAAATATAAGAGCTTGATTTAACCTTATTTTTCTGCTGATTCACCTGATTTTAACTTTTCAATGCTCCTAAACATCTCAGAAATTTTTCTTTGTTTTCCTGGATGACGATGATGCTTAGTCTCTTAACAGCATTTTTCTTTCTTCTGCAAGTCTTTCTAAACTCCAAGAAGTTGTGGATGTTTGCTTTCAAGAGGACACCTTAAATTTGTGGTATTACCACTAGTTTTCAGTTCTTTGGAATAAAATATGCAAGTTGCAGAATTACTTTTATTTTTGGCAAAATATTGCCACAGGAAAGTTTTCGGAGGCATACTTACTGAGACACAAAAGGTATAAACACTTTGAAATAAAAAAAAGAAACCGAAAGCATTTCGAATATTAATTAAATGACGATAATAAAATGTCTCACATGACGAATATAAGCACTAAATCAATATTGCCAGATGGATTGTTCGATTTTCCTAATGCAAAATTAAATAAAATCATCACCAATTATAAAAAAATTCCATTTAATAAAATATTATGTAATATTACTTAACCCAAACGTCAATTCTACTAAATAAACAGAAAAAACATCGATGTCTAAAACATCGATGTTTGATGTTCAACACTAGTTTTGACCCTCTGGGCTCTCTTCAGCAATCAATACAGTACAATATAAACTTTAGAATACAGTTTAGAACTCAATTCAAAAATAAAATTCAAGCAATTTCTATGGCAACAAATTACATACAGTGGTGGACAAAGTATTGATACCCCACCGTTTTTTATTATTATTTTGGCAATATTAGTGTTTGAGGTTAATGTAACATTTTCAAACCCTGTTTATGAAATTGGAAAGAGCAAAGAAGAGTAAGGATAGCACATTCAATCAGAAATAGCAATTATTTATTTCTGTACAAACAAAAACTGAAAACATAAGGTGGACAAAAGTATTGATGCCTTACAATTAATATTTAATATGCCCACCTTTAGCAGAAATTACAGCTTGTAATCGTTTTCGGTAGCCTTCAACAAGCTTCCTGCA
>AYEL01089406.1:0-12803 GCA_000484575.1 Olivierus martensii | reverse complement strand
AACGTTTTTCTTGATTAATAAATCTAAGAATAACTTGCTTAAAGTGCTGTTTTAACTTTATATTGACGTTTAAAGCAAGAATGTATGATATTTTAGTTATAAATGTTATATATATATATATATCTTAAATATAAAAAAATATAAATTATTGAATACAGTAAAACCTTAAGGATCAAACTGATCATGATTCAGATTTTCAAAATTTTTTCGGAAGTACAAGGTTATTAAAATATGTATCACACTCCTAGACAGAAGTAATTTTTACGTTAATAACTGTTAAATTCATATTATATTATTTTATTTATATTGCATTATTCTGAAAAAGTCTAAACAACAGAATATGCATTATTAATAACAAAAATAAAAATAAAGATAAATTTATAAACTATTTAAAAATATTTAGTATAGTCCAAGCTATTATATCTTTTGAATTTTATATAATCAGAATATTGTATGAGTCATCAATAACTTTAGGAATGAGATATGCTGATCATTAAGACTTTACTATAATTTAAAAAATTAATTCAATTACCAATTTTTTCCTTTTGCATTCTGATTCTTCACTTTTCTCAAATCTTTCTAATAATGATGGCTGATTTTCAAAATAATGTATACAAAAGCTAAAAATAAAATCTCAAGTTATTGGTTATTAAAATATAATAAAATTTTATTAAAATAATAACTGAATAAATGTTTTCTGATAAAATATATAGCGTCCAGCAGAAAAATATAAATTTTGTACAAATAAAAATACAAATAAATATGAATGATTATTCAATTGAGTTTATTTTCATTTTGCAGGATATTGAATTTAAAAAAATTAATAAAAAAAAATCATCTGCTACATCAATAACTAAGAAAATTATAATGTGGATTCACAATGAAATTTTGGAAATTTCTTATAATTTTACTTTCTTTCAGATGCAACAGAAAAAATAAATTTTAATGATTTTGAATTTGATATAAAAAAATTTATAAAGGGGATAAAGATGATTATTTAAATAAAATTTACAAAAATATTGTGAAAAAATTACATTATCTGGACAAACTAGATGAAATAACCCAAAAATTTCAAAATTTTTTGTCATTTTTGTCATTTTAAAAAGTTATGTTTGACATATGCCTATATGAATATAAATACATGTAATTAACCTTTTGCACTGCTGAAATTTTTTAACCATCCAAATCTATAGCGTGATTGCTTTAAAAAATATGATGTTTTGTTTTTTTGCAATAACTTTTTTGCATTTTAATTTTTTGGCACGAAAAAATTGGATTTTGTCGGAAATATACTATACTCTGATATCCTTTTTTTTTTTTGGATAAAGAATCAAAAGAATAAGAGAAAAAAAAAATATGAAAGCAATTAGATCTAATTAGCATATGTAAAATATAATTTTTCAAATTATTCATGATTTTGGCATCAGATAAAAAAAATGTTTAAATATTTGTATTAAATGTTTATTAATGTTTATATATAATCTTGATGATATTCTGCATCTAATAATACCAAATACTTGATAATTCTAAAAAACTTTTCCAAATAACAAAGACAATTCATATTGTAATTTGATACCGCTAAGCGTAATCTGATAGCTCATGTAAATAAACAATCATATTGTTTATTTACATGAGCTATCAGATTATATGTCAGATGAAATACATATTCTACGACACAAATATTTAAAACTAGCAGAACCGTGCCTGGCGTTGCTCGGGCAATTCATAGCATTGTACTTAAATTTCTCTTTTTCTTAAATTATAACCTTTTAAATGACCTTCAGGATTTTCTTCAATGTATTCTGAAAATCTTTCCCATACAGATACATTTTCTATTTGAAATATGTGTCTTTTCGAATGTTCACATCTTTATCTTTCTTTCTCTATTAGAATTCTGTCGATTTGTTCGATCTTCTAATGCTTCATTTTCCCGAATTAAATGCATTCGTTTAGCACCAGGAGTTAATTCACCTAGAGTTCTTTATTTTTCATGGCATTATGAAATTTATACAACTGTACGATATACAAAACGTTATATCAAAACACGTGAAACAACAGTTATAGTCTCGAACCAAGAACATCAAAAAATACTTGAATTAATCTCAAATACAGATTCTTCTTCATAATAAAACTTATATGAAAAAGTAAAATAATCAGTGATTGAAAAAAGATGATAGATTAAATAATAAATCAGTAGTAGCATAAATAATTCGATAATTTTTATAAAATTCTATTATTGTAAGTCAAATTGTTGCATTGCTATGGCAATGACTGTTCATTTCTCTACATGTGGTAATGATAGTGACAATATTAGGCTGAATTTCCTAATGCCCCTTATCTTGCCTTACAATTGAACATACACACACAGGTATTTAGATTTATATGTATAGATATATATATATATATAACCTTGTTATCGCATCACGAGTCGTTAGTATCAGTTGTTAATCGTTATTTTTTTTTTTTAATCAATTCAAATCAGACAATATCATTATTAAAATTAATAAAATTATAACCATCTAAAAATATATTTAACTAAATGATAATTAACATATAGTAATGAAAACAAATTATTTAATTAGTTAAAAATAGACGTGCAACATTTCACTAGTTTTTAGTTTCTTAAAGATGATTTCTAGACAATTATTATTATAAATTCTGTGAACAAAGTGTGATTCTATTGTTTGTTTGTCTTATATATTACATGACACCTGCGAATGGTGTGACGTCAGTTTCGATTCCATTAGAAAAAGAAAAAAGTCTATCCGTCCTACAGTTCATATAGACAATAAATCGGCAAGTGCATGTCACTGTTCATTCGCTATCAAAAGGCAAATTCAAATCTTTTCTGTATAATAATTGTTTCGTTCGCCATCAAAAGGCAAAATCAAATCTTCTATAAGCTGCTAATCAGTGTTTATGGGTTCATTTGTCAAAAAACTCTGAAATGAGCCGAATTGTCCTACTGGTGAAGATTGATAATTAAAAACTGTTTTTATAAACAATTCATTTTATTAATGTTAATTTTTTTTGTAGCAAATATAATAAATAAATGATACTTTCCATATTTTTAGGACATTTTTTAATAAGTTTTATCTGCATTTTTAATACTGACTATGGTTGGGGGAAGGAGCTGGAACGATAATAAATAAATGATACTTTCCATATTTTTAGGACATTTTTTAATAAGTTTTATCTGCATGTTTAATACTGACTATGGTTGGGGGAAGGAGCTGGAACGAATTAATCAATTTTCAATTAAATCTTATGGGGAATTGTGCCTTGGATAACAATGGTAATTCTGGAACGGATTACTGTCATTAACCAAGGTACCACTGTATTTCCAACTGGTTTATCAGCTTAATATATGTATTTATCTGAAATTTCAATTTATATAATTATTAGTAGGCAGATGGAACTAATTAAGTTCACATATTTTGAATTTAATAGTGCTAAGTTTATTTTTATGGTATTTGATTATGATTAATTCTTACCTAATTGTTTGTATCATACAAATATATTTTTCTTAGGATGAGGATATTCATAATGATAACTTACAAAAATTGCTTGAAGCTACTCTTCAACTACTCATCCACTGTTCTCATTTTTTATGTAAAATCTGGAATCTGAAAATTCTTATAGACCTCATTCATAATAGTAATTTAGACATAAAATGGTAAGAATAAAAATTCTATTTTGTATTTTTATAGTGATTTTATTAAAAATGAGTATTTTATTAAAAATTTTTAATCAATAAATTTATTAACTACAGTCAATTCTACTTAATTGGGCCAATGGTTAATTGGGGCAGCCACTTTTTTGAGAAAATCTCAAAGAACAGAAACCAAACTAATAAACTAATATATAATTTAAGTGCTTAATTGGGACAACTTTTGCTTAACTAAGGACAGTAACAGAAAAGGAATTTAGCAATTTTTGACATATTTCAGGGATTTTACGAAAATATATCAACCAGCGTCCACTTAAGAGTCTACTGTTACTATATAGTGTACTGTAAATGAATATTGCTAGTATCTAGTGATATTCATTTACAGTGTCGATTTTATTTAAAATTTTTAATTATCTAGCGATATTCATTTACAGTGTTGATTTTATTTAAAATTTTTAAATATTTGCCAAGATGCCAAAAAGGAGTTACACTTTCAAGTAAAATTGTTTTGCTGGATAAAATTAAAAGCCAGCCATTTAATATATAAAATTGCTTTGCTGGATAAAATTAAAAGCCAGTCATTTAATACAAGCCATAATAGACTTGCTGATATAACTGATGTCCCAAAAATCTACCATAGATCATCTCCTACAACAAGATAATCAGCTGCATGAGGAGTAGGCATTACAGAAAGAAATTCCAGGAATATCCAAAAGAAAGCGTGATAGAAAGGATCCAGAAGTCAAAGAAGCATTAGATCAAATGGTTTTCTATAGTTAGCAGACGAGGCATGAATATCAGCAGTCCAATGTTGAAGGCGAAGTCAGAGGAGATTGCTAAAAACCTAATAATTAGGTATCTATTTTAATAAAGCATTAAAATAGGTATCTAATTATTATTTTTTACCTAATTAATTATTTATCTACGTATTACACATTTTATTTTAGAATTTATTATTAGCTCATTTACTTAATTGGGACAAAATGGATTAGTCCCAAATGTGTCCCAATTAAGTGGAATCAACTGTACATTGAAATTTAGTTTTGATTAAAGATGAAAATTCAGAATATTTATTGTTATTACTGCATAATAGCAAATTGATTTTGATCATCATTATTATACAAATTCTGTTGCACAGCAAATCCCAATAAAGTATATATTAATTTTATTTACTTAGTGATGGTTACATTTCATTTAACCATATGAATATACAGCTCAGTATGAACTTTCAATCTTCATTTTATTCAAAATTTTTATGATTTTTAATATAAATCTTCCAAATGAGCATAAAAAAATTCATTTTCTAACAAATATCTTCTTTATAATGCAAAAAAGATAATTTTTCTACAATATACTGCTGGTTTTTAATAAATTTTTGTGTAATTTGATACCTCCGCATCAAAATTATGTAAACAAAATTTCATATTTCAGTCATAAATTTTTTCTTAAAGTAAAAACAATTGTGGTTCCTGTTTTATTTATAAACAAAGGTATAGTTCTTATAACCATGGTAATAATAGATTTATAAACAAGGTGTAGTCCAAGCTAATTTGGCAGTTGTGAATCAGTGGGAGAAACATACAAACAAGGGCAATAAAATATGATCTTGAAGTATGAAATATTCTTCAGCTTCAATGGCTTCTAAATTGCATATTATATCAAATTTTACTTCATATACTAATTTTTTTGTGTTCTCTGTTTTTTTTTTCTTATATATTATACCAATTTCCAACTAAGAATAAATTTTAAATTTTAATGGATTTTTTTTTTATTTGATATACAGATATCCATCCTATAACGCGGCTTCCTATAACATGGTTTCGCTCTAACAAGATTTGAAAATTGCAGAAATCGTTATATAACAGAGTACTTTACAACATGGTTTTACTTAACACATTTAGAAAATTACATTTATTCTCCTATAACACAAACATTTTCTTTAATTCTTTTAAATCCACACTATGGACACATAATACACACATAAAATGCAATCATTGGGAAATACTTTGCTAAAATTACCGTATATACTCAAATATAAGCCGATCTCATGACTTCAGAGTTTGAAAATCAGTAAAAATGCGAAACCCATATATAAGCCTAGCCCTGACTTTAGTAATAAAAATTCAATAAAATTTGAAACTGATAAACTATGTGATCTGTGATTTTTAGTTACCAATATATTGTGGAGCCTTCAGGACCGGTCAGGCACAGGTTTAAGTCTTAAATGCCTTAGTCAGGATTTCTGATACCAGTTGGGTTTGAATGTGTCCCAACAACACAGTTTGATTCTGGCCGAAAAAACACAGTTGTGGCATGAGTAAGGACGGGGCAGGAACAGCCAGTAAACACAACAAGTCACACAACACAAATTACCATTAACAATAAACATTTAATGAGAGAGATTCCTGTACATTATCATACATATTTGTGGGAATCGCTATCGGTTACGTGTCAGATGGCCAAATTATAAATTAATATTTTATTTATTTAAAGACAAGTGAGTAAGGGCACTCAGAGTCCAAAGGTGTTGGAAGGTTATAGAATAACCACACTTATATAATTAAATAATAAAACATATATTTAACAAAAAAAAGAGTACATAAATTTAACTAAAACATTTAAATAGTAACTGACATATAATTACATTAATTATCAAGGAATCTGAGGAACAATCAATTATAAAATTATATAAAAAAATTAACGAATACAGATAAGAAAAAAAAAATCAAACTATGATATAGATTATCTAATTGTTAATCCGAATTTTAAGACCAATTACTCGCATATGCGCTTAACATACCCAGAGAGAGAGAGAGAGAGAGAGAGTATATTCTTCTAATTCTTCTTTCTTCTTTATTTTACAATATTCTTCTTAAAAAGGATAATGCAGTAAATTGTAATTGGTACAGTTTATACGATGAGATACGAAGAGAGACCAGACACTACAGATGATGGACGCACAGAAGACAACACAAGACTGAAAGAGATTGACTACTGACTTCTCACTCTCATATCTTGAAGTTTTTTTCCTTTTACTTTTTTTAATGCCTATGAAGTCCACCAATCCAACTACATTCCCGGAGAGGTTTGAATAGAACCCAGTTATCCAATTGGAGGAATTCGATTTCTCCCCTCCCCCAGGAATGCTGATGAACGACTGTCAAGATTACTTGTTAACTTCTTTCTCATGAACTTATAGATTTTTTTCTGTGACCTATAAGGCGATAAGTTTTTTTTTCTTCTCTCCCTCTCCCTCTCTGAGCTGTTTATGAGTTTACTTTAACCTATATGATCGCACCAATCTCCGATTTCGCTTCATCTAAATTTTTGAAATTCTTTTAATAACATTCCTGTTTGTTTCCAGTAATTATCTGAATTCGTTAACTTATTAATTTCTGCATTCTTTTATTATTATTACTATTATTTCTTTAAATTTAAATATTTCTTCCTGTTTTTCGCAGAACACATTCGTTTTAAATCGAAAATGAAACTAGACATTGTTACTTATTGTTACAGCACAATTATTCAGAAATCATAATATTTTGTAAATAATAACAAAATATAATTAAATATAATTAGTATAATAAAAATAAGTATTAATTATAATAATAAAAAGTAAGATAATATAATAATCGTGAAATAGGTGTGACCTTACATATTAACAGTTCAATACATCAGTGGGAAGGATAAATACCTTGTCGTTGAATTCTTGATGTTGATAAGACAATGTTCTATCATTATTGGATGCGTTTGTCTACAGCGAACAATAACGTCGATGTTGAAGTTTCCGAAGATTGTAAAAGTTCTTCAATGAAAACCCGCGATGATACAGGTGAACGAACTCGGAGAACAGTGTTGTCAGACTGGACGAACAGCAAGACAGAGATGATGATTGTGGATAACTAGGAAGAAGAGGGAAAGACAATCAGGAAAAGACACCAACCCTTTGTTCAGTGGGTCCTTATATCGTTGACCGTCTCCTCCCCCCATTGGTCCAAAGGCAGGCAGTCTGGGCCTCAAGGTGACCCTTCTTGGCTCGTGTTTCTCTCTCGGACCTTATTTAGATCTGATAACCTGGGTCATAAGTTCGTAATCACCACCTGAATAAAGATTATTTTTGATGTGGTTTCCGGCGCAGTCCCCTTATAGTCGTATTTTATGATAACTATGATTGTTCTTGTTCTTAATTATCGTCTTTTGTACATGATATTTTTCACTAGTAACATTCATAAGTGATATTAATTACGATGTTTTCATCTTTTGTCGGATCATGTGACCCTCACGGTTTCTTTTGTCCGATCGTGTGACTCTCACAATTAATTTGTTTTTGTCTTTCATCGAATCACGTGACCCTCACGATTTCCTTCGTCCGATCATGTGACACACACAATAATGCCATTTACAAAAATAAATATTTTATTGAAACTTTAAATATATACATATGAAATAAATTATTATGATACAAACACCAATATATCAATTTAAAAGGTAAAATTTTACTTTACTCTGAAGCGAGATTCATGTCAGTGTATGACATTATTGTTAGGATGATGTAACTTCAGAAAATATCAAGTTAATGAGTAGTAATAAACTTTGATAATTTACATAAAAATATTTTCTTTTTATTGTTGTTATTGAATAATTGTTTTCTCTCCTTAAAAAATTTCATATTAAAGTCTCAGTAAAAATTCCATTAGAATAAGTCTATGTCACACAGCTCCCAAGAGACCTTTGAAGTTTCGTTTTCCATATAGTTGAGTTGAGTTATCATATTCAAATCTTTGATCATATTCTAAAATGTGTGGTCATCCTAACAATGATGTCATACATCGTTAGGATGACGTGTGCAACGTGATTTCTAGACATTAAGCATGGGATTTCAAAGTTTTGATTTTGCTTACGATGAACTTTTTTTGATAGACTAAAGTTATTTTTCAGTACAGATTTTAAATAATAATAATTATTGTATTATTATTTTAAAAATTATTTCAGTTACTTTTTAATCTACTCTAAATAAATCATCAATGAGTTAAATATAATAAGCATTTATCGATTACTAGCAAATGGATTAAAACATTCAAATATATTTTTTCACTCAAATATGAATCCTAGGTAAGATTCTTGATTAATTATCAAGTTTCTGCGTCATGTTGTATCGGGCGGTGCAACACGTTTGATCGCTTTGGGGTAAGATAAAATTTTACCTGATATTGTATTAAATGAATTATTGTCCTTCCTGGTCTTCAGGAGACATTCAATAAGTTATGGTTTTGCTTATTCAATTTCTTCAGCCAACAGAAAAAGATTTTTTTTTGATCCATGTATAAGCCGACCCCCTACTTCAGAAATTTTTTTCAGAAAAAATTTCTGCTTATACATGATTTATACGGTAGTCATAAATGCAATTTCGCTAGTTTACCATGAGAGGGACAATACAGTCTATTTTTGATTTCGATTTGAAATTAAGTTAATTGACAATCATTGAGTATTTTGTGTTCCAAATGTTCAGTTCTTAGATAAAAAATAAGTTTTCATTCTTCAATAGAGGAATGGGAAAGTGAAGAAAAACTTTTATTCATAAATTTTTTTGGGACTTGTTAAGAAACAGTTGTTTTCTAGCTGGTTGTAATGAGTTAGATTACAAATTTTGTAAAGAGAGCATAAGATATGCAAAGTTTAAATGCATAAAAATGTTCAGAAAGTGAAATTGATGTTGTTAAAGAAGAAAATGTTCTTGTTTTAATGAAACTGTGGGTAAGAAGATATAATTATTAAATGAATGTTATATAGGCTGTATACTTTTTCCTTTTGTTTGATGTATATTATTTTTTAGGAGAAGATATTATTATTAAATGAATGTTATATAGGCTGTATACTTTTTTCTTTCCTTTTGTTTTATGTGTAATGTTTTTTGAAGGTCTTATGTTATATATTTTTTCTTTCTTTATGTTTCGTGTTATTAATATTCTTAATAAAAATTAGATATTCTTAATAAAAATTAAGTTTCTTATGTGGAATTAAAGAAAGTTAGTTGTTTTTAATTGGTTTTGGAACATAACTCGCATTTTTTATTAGCTCCAGGTCTTATATAACACGGTTTCACATAATATAATGTTTTCAGGAAACTATCTACTTTGTTATAGGAGAGATACCTGTATATGCAAATTATTATGATAAACAGATTCAAAACTTTATCCTGTTTTTTGCCAATAATAACAACAAATCAGTTTCTATTTTCATTTAAAGAGAAAAGTTGAATACTTACTTTTAGCCAATTAGCAGGATATAGTGGATTCTGCTTAATTGGGACACGTCGGGCCAAGCCATTTTGTCCCAATTAAACGAAGTAATAATAAATTCTAAAATAAAATAGGTAATTCATAGGTAAATAAATAATAGGTAAATAAATAATAATTAGGTACCTACTTTAATGATTTATTAAAATAGGTACCTAATTATTAGTTTTTTTTATCAATCTCTGTCTTCAATACTGGAAGGTACCTAATTATTAGTTTTTTACCGATCTCCGTCTTCAATATGGGCTGTACCTAATTATTAGTTTTTTACTGATCTCCATCTTCAACACTGGACCGCTGATATTCATGCCTTGCCCGCTAACTATAGAAATCCATTGATCTAATACTTCTTTTACTTCTGAATCCTTTCCATCACGCTTTCTTTTGGATGTTCCTGAATTTCTTTCTGTAATACCCACTCCTTATGCAGTTGATTTTCTTTTCATAGGAGACGCGTCTATGGTAGATTTTGGTTTATTTCAGCGAGTCTATCATGGCTTGTATTAAATGGCTGGCTTTTAATTTTATTCAGCCAAGCAATTTTATTTGAGTTTAAAATCCTTTCTTGACATCTTGGCAAAGATTAGTGTATGTATGTGTAGCCATACTTTTGAAAAATCCCTAAAATATATCAAAAATTGAAAATTCCTTTTCTGCTACTGTCCCAATTAAGTGTTTAAATTATGTATTAGTTTATTAGTTTGGTTTTCGTTCTTTGAGATTTGTCCCAATTAAGCAGAATCCACTGTATATTAATTCCAAGAAAATTACTTTATTCAATCCAAAGAAGCACTTTTGGAATTCTTCAATTCCCTCTTTAATTTGTTTTTGAAGAATTCCGAATACATTTCTTTGCATTGAATAAAGTAATTTTCTTGGAATTAATATATCCTGCTAATTGGCTAGAAGTAAGTATTTATGATAAAATTAAGCAATGTAAATCTTTGTGAGAAAAGTTGAAATTATAGTATTCATTTACTACATACTCTGATATTGGGGTTGTAATTTGTGATATGAGCCTATGTCATTTTTGGTAGGAGCAAAACAATCATTTTTTAAACTATTGTTTATTATTTTATCTTCTGATATTTATTTTGTTAGTGATAGTTATATTGTAAACAATTTCTATCATAATTTTTATGAAATCCTTTCAAAATTTATTAGTATAAATAAAAGAAAAATATAGTTGCACACACAGACATTAAATCATTATTCAAAATTTAATAAATGACTTTGTTTTAATAGCAGGTATCTAGTCACATATTATCCAACATCAATCATTTTTAATAGACTTTGTTTCCTAGAAGCTCCCTACAATATATATAAATTTTCAGATTGATAATACTTATGCAAGATATTGCTCCAAAATATGTAAATATCTTTTTGAGTAGTACATCAATAATAATGAAATGCTATTAATTATTTTCAATGGGCTTAGTTCTGTAATAAGTCCCAATAAAATTCCCATAATAAAGTTAAGTCAAAACTGTGTTTTACCAACCATGTATGAAATTCTGCCATCAAGATATAGTTGATATATAATATATGGCATATTGATAGGAAGTGCTAAGGTCTGGGATAGAAGGAATTGACTCAGAAACTTATATAACAAATAAATATAATTGATTTTTTTAAATAACAAAGAATAATAGAAATACGATAAAGTGTTAACTAAACAATGTAATTCATGCCAAACTTAGATATAATGAAAGGAGATCGAGATTTCTAGACTTTCCTAAATAGGTGAGAGTGCTATTCACCTTACCAAGAGCATATACCTGAGAGAGAGAAAGAGGGAATTTAAATAGGTGAGAGTGCTATTCACCTTACCAAGAGCATATACCTGAGAGAGAGAAAGAGAGAAATGTTTTAATTCCCTCTTTCTCTCTCTCAGTTATGTGAAGGAATTGTTTAATTCCTCTAAGTATTTATATTCTTCATTTCACTATATTTCTATAGTCATCTCCCTTCATCTTTGTCAGACTATTGCCTTATGAAACAGGATAGTCATCTTTTAACTCACCACATTTCTTTTATTTTTCCCCAACAGAAATTACAAAATAACTGATTCTCCTCCTTTAGTGGTCAATCATGTCTGCCTACTCCTCCTCTCAGATATTCTAAACAAATGGCTGATAATGATGGCAGTAAGATGTGTTGCATAAAATACAAAAATAAACCAAAACTACCTATTAAGTTATATTAACATTATTTTGATATTCGAAGGTGCTTGTGGATTTTACAAAATACACTAGTATTCAAAGAAAGTACATCACTCCTTAAAAAATTGTAAATATCATCTGAATAACCTAAGTATATAGAAATATTTCTTACAGAATTGCATTCAATAAGATTGACATGCATAAGTAATGTAATATTGCATCAGCTGTTTCTTTCAGCTATACTCTTAACTATTAATAAATATGTTTTGTTTACATTTCTAATTGTTATATTAATCAATAATATAACATAATGTTGCAAAAAGGAGTAAATAAATTCAGCACAATTTTAAAAGTGGAAAATACAGTATATTTTACTAAACTTGTAGATCTTTCAGTTTTATTAAGCCATCTTCAGCAAATCATACATAACATATAAGAATTCGAACGTAAAACTTAGTAAGAACAATTTGAAAAAAAAAAAAAAATTATAATATAACATTGTATAAATATATTTCTATATTAAAAATATTAATAAAATAAATAATAAAATATAATAAAAATATTTAGTCGTTGTATTATTACGTTTTAAACTAGCCACTGTGGCGGTATTACAGAAGGTTGATTGTCATTTATCACGTGATAATGTTTTTTATATTCTTGTATAATTAATGACTC
>AYEL01089405.1:0-89381 GCA_000484575.1 Olivierus martensii | reverse complement strand
GTCCTACCAATGTCCTTCTATAGGATCAAACTCCCAATTTCGAGTCCTACAATTATAAGACACGTCAAAGTAAGATGTCTGAAGTATGCCATATCAAATACAAGGCGAAGAATGTATCAAGCCAATCAACACTGTTATAACATCAAGGCTTCTCTCATGACTTCACATATACAGCAACAATGTATTGATGAGATTGAAGGTAAAATTGATAGATACAAAAATCGTCTAAGGCAAAACTATATAAAAAAAACTTAGGTGGATATTTAAAAACCAGCTTCGATGTAAAATAATTAACAAACTTCCGCTGTCCAATGTAGCTACTATCATAGGCAACTATAGTATTCCGACATATGTCGAAGAACTCTTATCCTTAGGTCCTACTTGCAATGTTAATTCTTATGTGAAACCGAAGAATATGGCTCCTACTGTTGAACAATTGTTGTTAAAAATGCCTCCAGAAGAGAGAGAACCCATAAGAAGTGCATACATTGAAGCATCCAAAACCCGCAGCAATCGTAAGAAGTATGCTGAGCAAAGAAGAATGTCTCTTAAAGTTGAATCCATAAAACAATGGTTAGAAGACAATGAACTCATATGTACAAGGGAAGATAAAACAAAGAAGTTAGTAATTTTGCCATCCAGCCAATATAATCAATTAATTATGGAGTATATCTCAGCATCCAATGCCAAACTTCTCGATGCAGATCCTACTACCACTCTTCAGAATAAAGTACAGAGTATAATGCGTAAACCTGGTTTCCCAGAATTCTGGAAATGTAAACAAATCCCGGATCCAACATGTCCGCCGTTATATGCTTTCATTAAAACACATAAGCAACCCATCTCCATTCGACCAATGGTGGATAAAACCAGCTCTCCTTTGACACCACTAGAAAAGGTCATAGCCAAATGGTGTAATTCCAGGTTAAAAGATTACTCATATACTGTACAATCTGCCACAGATTTTATACAAACCTTAAACCAATATCACATACAAGATAATGATCAGTTAGTGGTGGCGGACTACAATGCACTCTACCCTTCAATTGAACTGGAACCAGCTTGTTTATTTTTATACCGATTTTTTGTTGAGAATACTGATAATAATGTCCCACCTCATATCCTAAGGGATATTTCGCACCTTATAGTTTATAATTCCTATTTTGTTTACAATAATCGGTATTACAAACAATATCTTGGTGTCCCAATAGGTGGGCCGATGGCAGGCATAGTAGCTGAGCTCGTTGTACGATATAAAGAGAGAATGTTATCCACCATGATACAATGTGATATTAAATTATTCACTAGATACGTCGATGACGTCTTCATCATCTGTGATAGCACAAAAAACGTAGAAAACATCCTTGAGCAGTTTAATGATAACGCATTGGGCCTTAATATTAAAATGGAACAGTCTTCGCCTATAAATGTCCATTACTTGGATGTTGATATTACAATCAATAATAACAACTTATATACTACTGTTTATAGAAAAACCACATATGCACCTGTTTTCATCCCCCGATGGTCGTATGACCCCTACTCATATAAAATAGCTGCGTTTCGTTTCTTATTAAAAAGAGTAGAAACGCATTGTAATACCACGGAAGCTAAGTTGAAAGAATTAGCGATAATCAGAGAACAAGCTGCCTTGCATGGATACAACTCTGCGTTTATTGAGAATATTAAGAAGTCCTTACATACAAGCGCACAAAACACTTATCCACCTCTGTATAGTACTTCTTACACCAACTCCATTAAATACCATAAACCTATAGAGAAGGTTAAGAAAGCTCTCTACAGTAGAAACGTAATTATTCCTTTTAACAGGCTTGATACGATATACCATACTGTAAAAAATGTCAAACCTTCTATACCACCTTTAGACCGCTCGGGGGTATATGTTATACCGATATTTAATAATGATTTAAAAAGAGACGAGGTATACGTAGGCAGCACTAAACGATGTCTGAAAACTAGGCTTAAAGAACATAAACGGTCGATAGAAGCCGCGACCTTTGACACTGCTCTGGCCAGTTCATTTTATGAATATAACATCACCATCCACTGGGACCAGGCAAAAATTATTAAACAGATAACTAAATCAGAAGATATAAAAATTGCGGAGTCATTAATTATACAAGAATATAAAAAACATTATCACGTGATAAATGACAATCAACCTTCTGTAATACCGCCACAGTGGCTAGTTTAAAACGTAATAATACAACGACTAAATATTTTTATTATATTTTATTATTTATTTTATTAATATTTTTAATACAGAAATATATTTATACAATGTTATATTATAATTTTATTTTTTTTTTTCAAATTATGTTCTTACTAAGTTTTACGTTCGAATTCTTATACGTTATGGATGATTTCTTACTAAGTTTTACGTTCGAATTCTTATACGTTATGTATGATTTGCTGAAGATGGCTTAATAAATCTGAAAGATCTACAAGTTTAGTAAAATATACTGTATTTTCCACTTTTAAAATTGTGCTGAATTTATTTACTCGTAATAAGAAGTGGGATGAAATTATACAATAGTTGCAAAAAGGATTAGAAATTAAAATTTCCAAGTGTTTACACTTTCTTTGAACACCATTGTATATGAATGTTATCAAAAATGAGATAATATTTGTGTAAATTATTATGTTGACACAGGCATAAAGCTAGATAAATCTTATTATTTATCCTTTTATTTCATTTAGGAATGGAAAAGATTAAAAATAAAGACAAAAATATTCTTAGCTTATAATAATCACTTTTTTTTTATTTTATTATTTTCTTAAGAAATTATTTATTATTAATTTTTTCATAATTTCATGAATTTTTTTTTGTACTCAATTTTTAGGTTATCGTGTATTTGTTTAGCTGTTATAACCAAAATGAGTAATGATCAACTAAATTTATTTTTGAAGCAAAATTTTAATGAAGATGTAATAGTGGAATTCAAATTAAAGTAAGTATTATCTAGAAAATATATTAATAACCAAGACTACTGCTTAAAATCTTGTTAATCATAGTCTTGCTTTAATAGTATATTTCTATTCCAGTTCACCATTTTATTAACCCTATATTTTGTAAAACTATATGGGCTTTGCACAATATTTTTTTAAAAACTTCATCCCATCTTTGAGTAATATGGTATTTTTATTCTAGATTTATAATTAAGATGACTTTCTCACTAATTCATAAGGATTAAAAATATAAAAAGAGAATTATCTGAATATATATGCTGCTTATTTATATTATTTCTGTTTGATTATTCTATTTTTTTATATAATAAGGGCTATTAAATTTTTTTTTCAAAAAAACCAAACCCATCTAATGGTATATTTAATTTTATAGAATGCCACTAATCATTGAATGTTTTTGAAATAAATAATAATTGAAGAATATTTGGATTGCTTTCCATGAAAACCAATTATCAATGATAATATTTAGTATTGTTTTCTTTTTGGTATGAATTAAACAATATGCTTGAAATCAGTTAAAGCACTAAATGTAGGAGATGAAAAAACAATTTATTTGGAGAACGTTTTCTGCTATTGAATAGCCGAAAACGTAAAAATCCAAATAAATTGTTTTTTCATCTAGTTCAGTGCTTTAATTGATTTCAAGTATAGTAATAGTAGGATGAATTATTATATGTTAAACAATATGTGCATATAATCTGTGAGAACAGTTGAATTATAAATTACATCTACTGCTCTGTACGACCAGAATCTGATTCTGAGTTCTATGTTCTAGAATAAAACTGTAATTTGAGCTGATGAGGGCTAATAAGAGCCAAAAACGTTTCTTATTAATAAAGTTTTAAGTTATTAGGTCTGCTCATTTGTGCTGTTTGTAGATATTTATATTAACAGTTGAATTATGAATTTAAATTCACTGCACAGCTTTTTTGTAATTAAGCCTAATTAATATGCAAAACATAAAACGAAATATTAAAATTATGAAATCTCACTTAATTTTCATAAAAATTTTTTAAAATTTATTACATTTTTTATTGCCATTCTAAACATATAAAAAATTTTTTCAAATTTTATTTCTTTCACAACTTTTCGTTCAATATACAAGATTCAAGAAAATACAACTTTTTTGTATGAAATCTTAATCATCCAATAAAATAATTGTTATTTTTGGATGGTAGCAAATCCACTGAATAAAACAAGCTATGAATGAAGAAAATTGGATCATATTTTAAAAAATTATTAAGAAAAGAATATTATGAAAATTTTTTCATTAATGAAGTTAGATTGTATAATTATTCAAAAGTAATATAAATTTATTGAAATATTATCATTATTATTAATAAAATAAATTTATTGTCATATTTTTCTCTTATTTCAATAATTTTTATTTAAATTTTTATAACTTTTTTAATTTATATCAAAAAAACCCAGCATATATGAAAATCATTCCTCTCATACATAAACAGCTATAATATTCTTTAATTGGCCTGCAGATGCTTTACTGATAACTACACCCAATGCCATATGCAGTGTATTAAAGTAGGCTTGGCTGGAATTTTCCAGAAATGACTGGCTGCCATAAAATGATAAAAGTTTGACACTCATTATATAGTCTGAAGATGTTTATGTTTAGATTTTCTTGTTTTTTTCATAATAATTAATAAAAATAAAGTAGAAAATGAATAAGTAAGAAACATTATTGTTTATTTTAATGGAATTAACTGATATTTTTGTACTATCAACATTTTTACAGTTTTAAGAATTTTGGAGTTCATCATATGAAAAATTCATTTTTCACTTAAAATTTCAAAATAAAATTCTCATCCCAAAACTGTAATAAGATTAATATAATAAAATACAGAATTTATATTATTAGATGAAAAATACAGATGCTTCTCTAATTACAAACATAATTTGTATGCAAGCTTTATTTATAGATCAGGTTATTCATAATTCAGATACTGCTGTTATTTTGGCTCCAAAAGTACTGAAATAACTTTATATACTGTATATTTTAATATATTTCACAGATTTTAATGAAAAGTTCTGAATGTAAAGTGAGGAATTTTTGATGTAATCTCCACCATCTTAAAATATTCCCATAATTCAGTGGTTTCCAAACAGTATGTTATCACGCTTCCCCTAAAATACCATCTAATCAAAGAAAATAGACTACTAGCACTAAAAGCAGCTGAGATTTATTTTCCTTAATTACCTGAGTATAAGCAGTGTTAATAAACTTTTTATGCATCATCTAATCTTGGCACCCTCTTATTTCATTATTTATAAAAATAATACAGACATGTTTCATAACAAAAGTTTATTAATACAAAAAAAGGAAAAAATAAACATAATTGACAATCATATTCAATTGTATTAACATAATAGATAATCATTTTAAAATTAATTTCTTTTTATAATAAATAATAATTGATACAGTGCCCTCTTGTTGATGACTGTATTTGATGATGATATTTTTATTGGTTGTTGTTGCTAGTAGTTCTAATGGCCATTTTATAAACTATGCACTTCCAAGCATGTCATCTATTATATAGCATATATCTTATATTACAATGATGGCCAAACTGTGGCTCTTTGGTACCTTCAGTGTGTCTCTATACTGTTAAAGTCAACAGTTAGTATGGAGCAAATAACTACTTAATTTAAAAACATAATGTATTTGTAATTTGTTTATTTATTGTAAAAAGTAGTATGCATCTATATGAAGTAAATGTATGTGAAATATATAATAAACAATTTCAAAAATTGTTTGAATAGATGAAAACCATTAAACCATTTAAACCATTGTCAAGATATTCGAAAAAACAGATACATAGCTTGTTGATCCAGAAAGAAACTGTTTGTGGCTCTCAACTATTTGAGATTATCTTAAATGGCTCATAGTGACATGAAGCTTGGCCACCTTGTTATATTGGAAAAAATTATATTTCTGTAAAACTTTTTGTGGCTCCTTTTGCACTAATATGTACCTCTCAGTTAGAAATCGCTGCCATATGTTAAGTAATTGTGAAATTTTACATTATATTGATTGCTGTAACATTTTCCCATCTTATTTAAAATTATTGAATAGTTTTGAAATTTTATGAAATTTGAAAATGAAATTTCATATTTATTAAATACATACCTTCATAATTAGAAGAGCACCTGTAATCTAAATTCTATTAATAGAATTCATTGAAAACATCTTTCCATAAAACTATAATTTAAAAAAATATTTTGGTAATGAAAAATTTAGGAATCATTATTAGTGATGACATTTTCACAAAAAACCAATCTGCAATAGCTGATTCCTAATTAAACTGAATGCTAATTAAATCAAGATTTAATTTTAATAACCATTTTTTTATTGTTTTTTATTCCACTTTTGTGATATGTCTACATTGCAAAGAACCTCAATGTGTTAGCACTGTGGGGTCCGCGGAGCGACTGTGATGTCAGGATATTTTTGATAGCCAAAAACGCGGATATGTGGCACTTTTGTGAGTAAGGACAGAGTGGAGGAAATCTCCAGTGATGCAGTGACAGACAACGATATGGTTGAAAATGAAACCTGGATCTTTATTGAGAGAGAGAGAGATCTCTTACAGATGTTACTGACCCGAACACAGGGAGTAGCACATTCGAATACAGCTGGAGGATAAATACCTTTAAAATTAATAAAGTCCTTAGAGTCTAGTTGTCGGAAATGTTCTTTGAATACACAAGTTGATTTTTCTTTGGAACAGTTCTTCTCTCTTTCTTATTGACGAAGTTCTAGTTGTCGAAATGTTCTTTGAATACACAAGCTGATTTTTCTTTGGAACAATTCTTCTCTCTTTCTTATTGACGATTTTTTCCTTTATTTCTTTTTTGCTCCTTTCGGTGCACATACACACACACACTAACACAATTTGTGATTTTCAATGGATCCTCGGACTGCTTTCAGCACACACACCTTTCCTAACCGCAGCTTCTCTCAGACTCTCTGACTTTCACTCTCTCTTGGACTTTCTCTTTTTACCTATTTTCTTTTTTCCTTCCCACATATTTTGTTATTACAAAGTTTAACCTTTCATTTACATTATCGTGTTCCTGGCGTCACCTGCACACAATTTGATCTCGCATCATCGCCATTATAACTTGTGTTTCGTTGAGATTTATGTTGTTGTGTAAAAAATTTCGCAGATAATTGAGACACATTAATCGATTGTTTATTGTTGTTAATTTAACACCTATCTCAGGATGTTTGTATTTCTTTACACAACTATTTCTTTTATCTATAATTATATATAATCTCTCTCTTCTTTTTGTGTTATTTATTGGGAGAAGTTTCTGTAGCAAACAAGAAACTCCATCCATCTAACTTCACATTCCTTTTTTTTTTTTTTAACTTATCTATTCATACAATTAATGGTTCATCATAAGAGAAAATGCGCACTATACAATTATATAGTCTCGATTCTTCACAGTGCATAAAATCTGATATGCATGTGCACCCCATCCTCAAATATAAGGAATAACATCTAAAATGAGACATTCTATCTGGTCCCATGACAATCATTTATACAATGGTGCCTCGCAATTCGACATTTGAGTTTCATGGATTGGCGCATGTGCATGCATGGGATTATGTGATGTCGTTTGCTATTTGTCAGTTCTTTTTGGGTTATTTTGATGTTTGCCCGTGTTGTTTGTGTTAATTTTCAATTCTACATTTTTCAGAAAGTAAAAAATTTGTATTTATTATTTTTTTTGAGTGAAATGTAAGGATGGGTTCAAAGAAAATTGACCAGAGGAATAATTCCAGAAAGAAAACTTTATTGAGCAAAGAAACAAAGAAAAAATTGTAGTTAAAGTACAGAAAGGTAGAACAATTAAAATGTAACTTGAGTATGGCGTTCTAGGACAACTATGGCAACGTTTTTCAACAGAGAGAGAAGATTATGCATGCTAGGGTATCTTCTGGAAGACTCATTCCAACATCCAATGGCTAATAAATTGTGTGTTGTGTATAAAATAGCGCATTTTATAATTTAGTGTGTTATACAATAGTAAAACATATAACATGTGTGTTGTGTATAAAATAGTGCATTTTATAATTTAGTGTGTTATACAATAGTAAAACATATAATAAAGTAAATAATGAGTTATCTCTCTCACCTCACCCGTTAGGGGAGTGGTTGGGACCGATAACGAATTAATCTATTTTATATCTCTCTCATCTCACCTGTTAGGGGAGTGGGATGGGGACTGATAACGAAATAATCTATTTTACCTAGTCTTATATGGGAAATATTGTCCTGCAATTCGACATTACTTCTGCAACGGACTAGTGTCGAATTGCGAGGCATCACTATATTAGAGTTTTATTATATTTTGGATGTATTTAGTAGTAGTGAATAGGGAGGGGCCTGTTTCAGCCCAAGCACTGCGACCTGTTATAATATTAATTTTTAAATTCAAATTATGTTCTTACTAGTAGTAGTTTTTAATTTTCAAATAGTAAAATATAGACCTTAATAGTAATAGTAAAGTAGTAGTAGTAGTAGTAGTAGTAGTAGTAGTAGTAGTAGTAGTACAACGCCTATTTCAGCCCAAGCACTGCGACCAACATTGGTCTATTGTGCACCATGTATTTAGAACAAGACTGATAATTCACACATCACTTGTCTCTGATTGCTTTCCCATGACTAATGACAAGTGAATGACTGAATTGCTGATAATGGACAATGGACTCCTGTAAACATGGGGGGATATATTCTGATTATAGGAACCTATATTATGTGAATTTTAAGAGTTATATATTGAATATGAATGTGGCATCTAATTTCTGACTGCATTATAAGTGTGATGCAACATTTTTCCAGGATTGCATGCATCTAAGCAGGTTTAAACAAGTCTCTGAGCTCTAGCACTGATCACATATTGCTTAAGAAATGTGAGGAAGTATTGGATAAAATTTTATTATCTTCAGACTGTTGATTAAGTTGCTCTGAAACTTAAATATTTTAAATAAAATTTCCTTAAATAATAAAAAAAGTAGAATTTGGATAAGTTGTTTAATTACTGTAGTAAAATTAGCAAATTTGATTTTATTAATGATAAAGAAAACTGATTTCAGATTTTTAATGAACATTAATTTTAAAGAATTTAAGTGAAAGATTAGAAATAGCCAAAAAGCTAGAAACACATTTTATGAACATTGACCCATCAACAGAGTGCTTTGTTGAGTTTAAAAGGAAATTGCTCGATTGTCTATTTCTATATTTTCAAGTCATATATAATTTGGAAAAGGATTCACTTGTAAATAATGAGAATAAAAGATACAAAACTATTCACTTTGTGAGGATTGGAAAAATAAAATTGTTTAATTGAAAATATAGTAAAAGTATTACCTGCATCTCCTAAGCATCCGGACCAGCCGGTATCTTGTGGCAAATGCCGCTGTGTTACGTTGTCGTTACGTGACGAGAAGAAGAATAATTAGAAAGAAGAAAAGAACTGTTTCGTCTTTATCATTATTATTATTTATGTTAAAGAAGAATTAATTTGCAATCAAGTTTGTTTAAAGTTAATTTTATTTTGAAGTTTAATTATGTAAATCAGTTACAACTATAAATAGTGACCATAGGATGGAGCTAGTGTGGTCTTCTCCCATCAACCTGCTTGCTTGGTACTTTGTCCTGTCCAGTCCTCGTCGTTACATGTGCCTCTTCGTCATCGATTCTACGTTGTCCGTTGTCAGACTAACATCATCCATTGTGAGGACTGCTGTTTCAGTGTTTTGTTCTAGAAAGAACGATTTGGACGGAAAGTTTCTACATGTTAAATATTACCAAGAAATAAAAGTGCTTTTAATTTTGTTCTATGGGAAGACCAGTTACATTTTTAATTCATTAATAATTTGTAAGTTTTGTTTATTGGTTCTTAATAAAAAATTTGTCAGTTTCAGTTATGGAGCAAAGTTTTCTGGGCTTTCAACACCTCACCAAATAGTTAGAGAAGAATGACATTACTATTAAAATTAACATTAGTTCTGAACGAAAGGACGAGGCGGAGGGGGTACGGAGTCAGATTCCGGGTCATGACATGGGCGAAAACCCATTCATGACAGCTTTTTAAACTATGAATTGGTGCAGCCAATATTAAAAGTAAATGTTGGAATTTATTTATGGATAACTCTGACAGTGAATAAATATCAAAAAATGTGTGGAGGTCGCGGCTATACAGGACCAGTGTCGATATGACAGGCGTTTGGCCTAGAGCGGTAAACGGCACGTTACAGGTAAGGATGAGTAACGAGTGGATTCAACAACGAAGACGAGACTACGTTGAATTAAAATTCAACAGCTTCTTTATTTAGAGAGACTTGTACATGATAACTTTTACCATCGTTGCGCACAACAGAAAGAGAGATACCTGTATTGTTTGGATCCTCGTTAACTACCACAAACAATTTATGAACTTCTCGAGGAGTTGATAGATGTTCACTTATAATAGTCTCTAGTCCAAATTCACAGTCTTTAGTCCAATATATTAAATATGAAATGAAACAATAATACAAGATAGGATCAAAAAAAGTAACTGAACTATTTATTAAAACATATACACAATACTTATATGAAATTTTTTATTGGATTTTTCAAAATATTCTTCTTGGCTAGCTACACAGTTTTACAATTGCTAAAAAATTAATACAGTGCTCATTTTTCAAAGCTTGTTTGTTTCCAATGTCAGAAAAGAAACAAACTTTTGTGCAGAAAAAAGCATTTTCCTTTTAAAGCATTCTTTAGCTTAGGAGAAAATAAATAAAATAAAGTGCAAAATCTGGGGAATAAAGAAGATGGGGCAGACAGTTGCAGACTGTTTAACCAAATATTCCAGGACACAAGTGGCTCTATGAGCAGGTGCATTGTCATGGAGCAATTTCCAGTCGATTTAGAGAGATGATCTCTCTCTCTCTCTTTTCTTATTGCATCTCTAAGAATAAAACAATGTATAAAAAGATTTTTATTTGTAACTATAACTCCCTCCAGTATGAATTTGTAATGAATCACTCTTTGAAAGTTAAAAAAGTTCCAACATGACTTTGGTTTTATATCCATCAAGTGCATATATTTTCCATGGAGATGCTGACATATGCTATTCCATTGACTGCTGTTTTGTTTGAGGATCAGATAGCACCAACATTTTGTCATAGCCATTTTCAAACCTCTTATACCAATAATAAACTTGTTTTTTTTGACAATGACAATGATTGATTGTTGTATACCTCTCTTATCAATTTTAAAATATCAATGAAAATTTTTTAGTGTAGCAAAATTTAATATTTGTTCTTTGTTGAAATGTAGAGATTTTGTTTTAGGATGATCAGGTTACGATACTCTAACAAACAAGAATTTTAGTTATTAATACACCAAACAATTGTTGCCAGATAAAAAATTCTTTACTTACCTTTTATGTAGAATACAATGCATTTTTTATTATTACTTATTTTTTATATTTAAAAAGTTTGGTTACTTTTGATCCTACTTTATAATACTAGTGTATAAATTTTCATGAGCAAAAGTACAGAAACTATATAAAATATAAATTGTATTATATTGGGTTGTTCAGAAAGTAATTTCAATTTTTCCTACCAGTGGCATTAGTTGTATTTTTTCCGCCAATTTCATTCTAAGGCATATTGTCATTATAAATTTTGACAGCTGACATTTCAAGGTATATTTATAAAAAATGTCTTTTTGATTCTGTGCAGTTATTTTCTTTTGGTGTCCTACCAAAAATGGAAAATAAAATGGAGATTTTCGGCATGTTTTACTTTTTTTATTACCGAAAAAGTAAGAATGCTGTTCAAGCAAGAAAAAAGTTATGTGAAGTGTAGGGAGACAATGTGTTTAACAAAATGCCAATGCCAAAACTGGTTTGTGAAATTTCATTCTGACAATTTTGATGTTAAAAATGCACCATGTGCACAAAAGTTAGTTGATGACAAAATAAAGGTATTGGTTGAAGCAAACTGCTGAATAACAACACAAGAAATTGCTACAAGACTGAATTCAATCATTCATAACCAGTTGAAATGTTGATATTTGGGTTCCACATATTCTCAAAGATTTGCTCCATTGCATCGACATCTGTGATTTGCTGCTCAAATGTGAAGAAAATGATTCCTTTCTGAAGCAGATCATAACTGTTGTTGAAAAATGGATTGTTTACAACAAAGTTGAATGCAAGCAATCATGGAGTAGAAGAAATGAACCAGCTCAAAGTACTGCAAGACCCCATATTCATCAAAAAAATGATGCTCTTTGTTTGGTGGAATTTCAAGGGAATTGTTTTTTTGAGCTTCTTCCAGACAATTCCACAATTAATTCGGAAGTGTACTGCCACCAATTGGACAAATTGAGTGATTCCATCAAACAGAAATGGCCAGAATTGATTAACAGAAAAGGATAGTGTTTCACCATGAGTAATGACAAACTTCATACAAGTTTGATGACTTGCCAGAAGCTGTTACAGCTTGGATGGGATGTGCTACCACATCCACCATATTCGCCATATCTGGCACCCTCCGATTATTACTTATTCTGGTTTTTACAGAATTCTTTATATGGCAAAACACTTAGTTTAAATGAGGATATCAAAAATCACTTTGTTCAGTTTTTTGCAAAGATCAGAAATTCCACGAGCATGGAATCATGTTACTACCAGAAAGATAGCAAAATGTATTAGATCAAAATGGTCAATATATAATTAAATAAAATATTTATATACTATAAAAAAACTGTCGTACATTTTCATGGAAAAAAACGAAATTACTTTCCGAACAATCCAATAGATTCTGAAGCAGAAATATATATTATGAGGGATGAATGAAAAGTAATAACTTTATCTACTATTTTTCAATGAATACAGATATTTTAATAAGAAAAAAGGAAAATTACTTTAGAATATGATATCTGATACTTATTTTTCTGCATCTTTTCTCAATTGTTTAACTTCCACCATAATTGAACAATTGAATACATTGCAATATAATTTCATACATTGTTTTTGAAACTAGTTAGTGAAAATCTTTTCTAATTTTAGAATTACATTTAGAATAAAAAATGATAATTATTAATACAGATAGCACCAAAAAAGAAAATAAAAAATAAAATTGGTCGAACTTCATTGGAATACCGTTGATTTTTCTGACAACCAAAAATTCTTTTCGTTGAAAGAATTTTTGGTTGTCAGAAAAATATTTTAAAATAAATTAACATAGTAGGTTTAAATGTTGATGTTGGATGTAAAGAAAAATTGGAGGTTATGTTTTTGGTTTTAGATTTTATTAATAAATGAATTTCGATTAATATGTGGTAATATAATGTATAGATATGTCCTGATGGAAAGAAAGCCAAACTTGCTAAAAATAAAATGTAATGTGGAAAGAATTCTTTTAGTCATTGTATACTTTAAATTGATAATGAGGTAAATAGTAAATATTGTAATTTAGTAAAAGTAATTAGTTGTGAATATATAAAAAAGTAAACCTAAATTATCAAGCCAAATTTTAGCCCTTGAAACTGGTAACGGAATAATTTTAATGATTTGAAATAATTTGGAACTAATTAGCGCCTCTTCGTAATTAGAATAATTATTAATTTCTACAAAATCAATGAGTGGCGCCATCTAATAATTAATAATTGAACTAGAATTTTTAATTAATTTATCTCATCTCATAATTAGAATAATTAATATTTTATTAAATCAATGAGTGGCATATCTATTAATTAATAATTGAACTAGGATTTTTAACTAATTTATCCGAAAAATTAATAATTGAACCAGAATTTTTAACTAATTTATCTGAAGAAAAAAATCTGCCTCGGCCTTAATAATTGAACTAGAATTTTTAACTAATTTATCCGAAGAAAAAATCTGCCTCGACCCGGGATCGAACCGAGTTTGAATTGTTGGCCTCGGTGGTCTAGCGGTTATGACGTTGGGACGTTAGCCCAAAGGTCCCCGGTTCGATCCCAGGCCAAGGCAGATTTTTTCTTTGGATAAATTAGTTAAAAATTCTAGTTCAATTATTAATTAATAGATGGCGCCACTCATTGATTTGTAAAATTAATAATTATTCTAATTACGAGATGGCGCTAACATTAGTTCAAATTATTTCAAATCATTAAAATTATTCCGTTACGGTTTCAAGGGCTAAAATTTGGCTTGATAATTTAGGTTTATTTGGATATAGTTCCCTTGAAGTTAGTACTATTATTATTTAAAAGTTTAAAAAAGTTAATCAATTATGTATAATTTGTAGAAGTAATTACAGAAATGAAGTAAAAAAGTTATTATTGTGGAAGACCTACTTTTGTTATGAAAGTTTGTAAATTCTAAATTTATTTAAATTTGGTATGTAAATATATATTTCTTTGTATAAAATATTAGTTTAGAAATATAAATATTAATAAATTAAAAACTATTTCAGCATGGCTATTTAGAACTGAAGAGGGCTGACAAAAATAGCTGAAATGCATTTTCTGTAGCAGCCGTGCATTTTGTATTTTTAGAAAATTTAAATGAAAATTTTAAATATAAATAAATTTTTGATTTTAAGAAAATATTGTTTTAATTGGGATTAGTCATAGATTGTTGCAATAAAACAGTGTAAAATAAATGGAATAATTCATACACATCCAGAAAAGAGTAGTGGTAAGGCAAAACACTGCCTATACAAAATAATTTATCATCAAAGAGAATGCATGTTTGCTTTTAGGAGATGATGTTATTTTTTGCCAAATTCAGTGCTTGATTTAAAATTTGTTTTTATTAACAGATATCACCACTTTTCATTCAGATAGAGTACTAAGTGGCAGGGCAAAATAAGTCCTGCTACAGGCTGCCCACTCCTGTGAATGGATGTGTCAGATTGTGGAGGACATGAATCATTAGGTCTAGCCTGGATCCCATAAATAAATTTAAAGGGATTGAAACTCAAGAATCAAATCCAGATCTTTCAGAATGGAAAACTGAAGCATTTCCATGTGGGAACTTTATCAATTATTCAGATGCTCTGAGAGAATGCCACTTCAAAAATGAAATCTTACAAATTTGATTTGTCAGATTTCATATTTTTTATAGAAAATTGCTCTGAGAGAATGCCACTTCAAAAATGAAATCTTACAAATTTGATTTGTCAGATTTCATATTTTTTATAAACTATCATAAGTATAGAATAAGTATATCTTATTTTTTGTGGTCAGAATTTTTGTCTGGAATAAATCACTCTATTTTAACATTACATTTACATGAAAATCTGACTTGATTTATGTCATCTTGAATAATTTCATCAGTATTAAACTATTTGAACGTTAAAAATACATTTAAAGTAAAAATGGAAATTTCATCAGTTTTTGAATGCCCTACAATGTAACTTCAGGGGATTTCTGTAAATGAATGGAGATATTACTCTTCATACTACTTCATAAAATAGTTAAGGAGTCTTAAACAACTTGCTTTAGTATTCAGTAAAATAATATTTAATTTTTAAAATATTTGATTAATTTATTCATTGAATATATATTTTTAGCACAATAATTCTGCAAATTTAATATTAGTGCCATCAGTTAAATTAACCCTGAAAAATTTAGCATTTGGCATTGCTACTGGTGAATGCATTTTACTTCAAGGTCCTGTAGGATGTGGTAAAACAGCATTAGTGGAACATATAGCAGGAGTAACAGGAAAGAATTTAATTAAGGTTCAGCTAGGAGATCAAATAGATAGCAAGGTAAATATAATTGAAAAATCATTTTTAACCTATAAATACCATCTATACAAGTGTGTTTTAACTGGTAAGTTTTGATTCCTAGAAGTTCATTGATTATTCATTGGTTGCTCTAAAATTTTAGGTTTTTAAAAACTAAACATTTGCAAGAAATTTTATTTTAATAATTACCATATCAAAAAATTACGAAAATAAATTTATAAAAATTACTGATTAAGGATATTTATTGGACATGAAAAACAAAAATTATAAAACACATAATGTGTCAGATTGTGGAGGACATGAATCATTAGGTCTAGCCTGGATCCCATAAATAAATTTTCCAAGGGATGGGATATATACATTATATATATTATAGAGAAGAAACATTTTTCCATTTTCAAAAAAAATATATATTAACTATAGAAAATTTTTATGAGAATAGGTTTCAATAATAATATAAATTCTCTAAAGAGGATACCCCCTAAAAAACAAATTGAGAAATTTGCTTACTTTTCTATTCACCAATATAATTAAATTATCAAATTTTAATACATTGCTAGATGACTTTTACTTTCCTAAACTATTTAAAATATTACATTGAATATGATTCTTTTTACTTTTGTAAGATTTATATTTCTGAAAACATTATAAAAATCAAATTCATATAATCTATTCTGCAATTGTTAAGATACAATTAAAAACAAGTTGCTTTTAATTTTATCTTCATAAAATTCCTGAAATGTTTTTTGTATCCCATATATGTATGCATATAGTTGTCTTCAAAAGTTTCACATCCACAAAAAACATTTGTAGTTTTTTGAATAAAATGAAAAACAAATGACTTAACAAAAATTTATTCTACTCCAAAGCGTACTCTTCAGAATAGAAAATAAATAAAGTAATATTTCAAAATAATCCATTTTAATTTGTAGAAATACCACCAAACAAAAAATAATGCACAAATCAAAAGTATTCACACCGTTGAAATTAATAATATGTTGATGAACGTTTTACAGCAGTGATTACTTTAATCCTTTTGCTGCTGGCCATTTCCTTACTTGCTGTAGTGTCAGGCCAATGGTTTTCTGTAGTTAAGCCTAATTGATAAACAGAAATTTATAAAATATCATATCTCTCTTATTTTTGTTGGAAATATCTGAAATTTTTACTGTATATAGTTTCTATGTTACTTTTTACCTATACAATTATCATTTATTTATTTAAGGAAGTATTCATTGCATATATTATGCCAAAGTTTATATTATTGTTTTTTTGTGATTTTACGCATCCAGTAAAATAATTACTTATTTCTGATAGCTGTGTCCTTTCTGAATAAAATAAGCCGTAAACAATGTATATCTGTCGATATTTCAATATAAAATCGTTTATTTAGTAAATCAATAATGCTATCCAAATTATGGAGTCCTTAACAGAAAAAGAAATTTTAATTTCGTAAAACGTTTTCGGACCTGCCATTGGTCCCTCATCAGTAAAAGTTTCTTAAGCATAGAACATTCTAAAAAGAACTGCTATTAGTGCTGTTAAGGACTCCATTATTGTATAAAAGCAAGTGGTTTTTTCATATATTGTGTAACTATCCAAATTTTCTTAGCAAAATTATTGATGCATGTTTCTTATAAAAAATGCTTAAATTTAGGTTAGATATCATTTTTAAGCAATTATTTATATTAAGTTATATGTTTACTCAACATTTTCATAGCTTTTTGTTTTATTTTGCAATAATAATTGATGTTTTCTCAAAAAATAACTTCTAAAATGTAAGATGACTCTCCTCCTGAAATAGCAGCTATAATATTAATTTTTTTATTCTTATTGGTTCAGGATATACTTAAATAAATCTACGAAAATAAAACAATACCATAAACTTTAAATATTAAACCAACCTCAAGGAACTTTAATCCAAATAATCCTGATTAATCTGCCTTAATTAATCCCTTGAATCTATAACGGATTTTAATGATTTTGAATTAATTTAAACTAATTTTAGCGCCATCTGGTAATTAGAATAATTATTATTTTATTAAATCAACGAGTGGCGCCATCTATTAATTAATAATTAAACTAGAATTTTTAACTAAATTATCTGAAGAAAAAATCCGCCTCAGCCCGGGATCGAACCAGACAGAGGCAGATTTTTTCTTCAGATAATTTAGTTAAAAATTCTAGTTTAATTATTAATTAATAGATGGCGCCACTCGTTGATTTAATAAAATAATAATTATTCTAATTACCAGATGGCGCTAAAATTAGTTTAAATTAATTCAAAATCATTAAAATCCGTTATAGATTCAAGGGATTAATTAAGGCAGATTAATCAGGATTATTTCAATACCATAAAAAATGTTAATTAATGATAACCCCTCTGAAGCCATCCTACCCTGTTGGGACTCATTATAAATATGTTGTCCAATATTTTACAATTATATATTTATAGTTTAATTTTATTTTTATATTTTCTTTCATCTTATGTATATATTTATAATTTTTGTATTTGTTCTTTAACTGTTTTACTTTATTCTATTGTAAATGTTTGTATATTTAAATTATTGCTTGTTCTATCTGTAACTTATTTTGCTGGATTTTACTAAAGATGGCTTTTTTAAGCTGAAAGATCTTTAGCAAATAATAAATACATCAATCTTTCACTTGAATTTGAGCTGTTTTTAAGATTTATTTTCTAATAAGAAGAAGTGAAAAGAATTTGAATTTTTTATTTGAAGTGAAACAGAGTAAACTTTTTCTGCCAATAAGAAACTGTACTGAGCTTAGTAGGTGGAACAGAAATTTTCCAGGAAAGAATTGATGGGAATTCTTAGCTAGTGTTCTATGTCCATTTAAAAATGAAAAAATAATAATAAAACAGGAAAAAATTTTTATGAATCAGTATTTGATGATAAATATTATCTAAAATATACAGTAATTACATCTTGAAAAGGTTTTTTTTGATTAGCACAAAATTTTTTAAAATTATGATTGACCATTCTATACTGATGCTGCATATTCACGTCAATCCCTGATGCTGCCATTAACCCCTTGTGTCTATTCTCAGCAACTGCCATGAATGGGTTAAGATAATTGGTATAGCCCATAATAAGCCATAATAGCCCTTTTCATGTGTTTCAATAGGAATTTTAGACCATTCTTCAGTGTAGAATTGTTCCAATTCACTCAAATTTTTAGAATGTCTGTTGTGTATAGTTATTTATACCAATATTATACTAATTATGCAGTAAACTAAGTTTTCTGGCAGAGGATTTCAGATAGTCAGTTAATATGTTTTGATAGTAAAGAGAATCCATTGTGCCATGTTCACGGGTCTTTCTGGTCTGTTTACTGAAAAGCAATCCCATAGCATAATACTTCTGCCACCATGTTTCACACCTGGGATGGTGTTTTTTTTCTCTCAAATGCTTCATTCTTCTTTCTCCAAACATAATGTGTCTCAATATCGACATAGCAAAAAATTCTATTTTTATTTCATCACTCCATAATATTACTCCAGAAATAATAAACCTCATCATCATGCTGTTTGGCAAACCTCAATCATTTGTCCTTATGACATTTGTGAAGGAATGACTTTTTCCTTGGCCTTCTTCATTATGATAAAATGTTTATTAGATGGATTTCATAGACTCAGTATTTCTAACACATTACAGAAGAAATGCCAACCTATTTGGGGTTAAATAACTTTGGCTTGATAGCTTTATATTAATTATGTGATTAAATAAATTGCTTTTTCCATGAATTCACTATATCATCAGATTTTCAAAAAATGTACAGTCAAAAATTTCTAAAATCAATCCAAAGATCTAATCGGTCAATCACAGTACATTTGAGGATAGAAATTAAATATACAGGGTGGCTAAAATGTATGGAAACAGCTAAATATTCTGAAAACAGTTTATCGGAATTCTTTGAAATTTGACAATCCTTCTTTTCTTCCAATTCGTTTTAGGAGTGTTAACGTTCTACTATCTGTATTTTTTCAACTTTATATTGTCATTTGTTTTCGAGATCCAAGACAAACTTCACTTTTTTGAAATGGCACTAGGTATCAATTTGACCATATTTGAAATGAGCATTTCATCCTAAATTCAGAGATATAGTGCATCCCTATCTTATCTTTTAGGAAAACCTCAAAAAAGACCCATGTGACTTTACCGCAACATTCATGGCAATGATTCACTGCAGTTGCTGCTAATGCTTCCACGTGACCAGATCATCAGCCAGCAATGGGACGCTATTCTACAAAAAACATTGTGTTCTTGTTCAAATATTAAATTATACTGATTTTTTATGGTTTTCATTAATTTTTGTGTACTTTATTTTTGTGTACTAATGTTCCTACAGTTCATCATTACTCTTTACAGTATCTGTGCAATAATTATTGTTTAAAATGGCCCATTCAATTGAAAAAGAGAGGATATAAATTTTAATGATAATTGGATATGCTGAGAGGTATCGAAGGAGTAAACTTTTTTCAATGGAATTCATCCTGACTGAAAACCCATGTCCAAATCAATTGTTTAAAGACATTGCAGAGGTTTAATGAAACTGATAGTGTTAAAGATTGATGAAAACCTAGATAGCGAAACAGTGTTATTAATGATGAAAATTCGTTGACAGTTGTGTTAGATGTAATAGAAAATCCAAAATGTTCTATACAGCAGTTGGCATTAAACCATGATATGAGTAGATCAATCATGGATTGGAACAAAACAAAAAAATACTGAAATGGGGAAAGTACCATCCCTACAAAATGCACTTGCTGCAAGAACTGAATTAAAATGATTTCAACAGCAGGATTGAATTTTGTGGAACATTGATGTATAGGATAATTGAGGATGATAATGTCATTAACCATGTGCTATTTTCTGATGAATCTGCTTTTTATTCAAATGGACAGATTAACTGCAATAATTGTAGTTTTTAGTCAGATATCAATCCACATTGAATGGAGGAGGTCCACACTCAGCAGTCACAAAAAATTAATGTTTGGTGTGGTGCCATTGGTCAGCATGTTGTAGGTCCATTTTTCCTCAATGGCAATTTACCATCTGAGAGATATCTACAACTTGCAACAAGAAGTTGTAGCCCAACTAATGAAATCTTGACAATCCGGATCTTGTTGGACACCATATGGTTCCAATAAGACAAAGCACTGCCCCACTTTGGACATCAAATATGCCAGTATTTAGATGAAACATTTTCTCGTAGATGGATAGGACAGAGAGGAACAATCAAATGGCCACCTCGATCACTTCATTTAAGTTCTCTTGACTTTTTCTTGTGGGGTCATATAAAAAATTAGGAGTATGTTAACAGAATAATGCATATAGAGGAGTTGTTGAACGAATAAGGAACGAAATTGCCAGTAATTCTTCAAATACTTTGATTTATTCATTGCAAAACTTCATAGGTTGTGTTCATTATTTTGAGGAAATAAACGGACAGCACTTGGAGCATTTATTGTAATCTTTGAAATTTTTTGAGTTTTTGATAATATGGTTTGTTGAATGCTAACATAACTGTTGTTCTTATTATCATTTTCCAAAACTAAGATTTGAATATCTTATTAAAGCTTTTACAATGTTTTTTGTAGAATAGCATCCCATTGCCTGCTGACAATCTGGTCACATAGAGCATTAGCAGTGATCTTAAGGTTTTATATATCTTGAGGTTTAGGCATATGCTATATCACTGAATTTCAGGATGAAATTCTTGTTTCAGATATGGTCAAATTGCCCTTGTATATTCTAAATTGTATAAAATGTCTTCAAATTATAATGTAGTTTAATTATAGTATGATTGTAGTCTTTTGCAAATATATAAAAACTAATAAATATATTCATCAAAATTGATGGATAAAATTTAAAATAATTATTGTTAGGACTCCTATTTTTTTGAAATTGAGAATAAAAAATATTCACACATACTATACTGTTAAGAGAAATATATTGTCAATTCTCACATTATAATAATAAAAATAGTCAGATCTATATCAAATTTGTAAAAATAATTTATTAAAATGATATCATCACAAATACAACATTTTGGAAGTTAATCCAAAATTTCATGATATATAATATTTTTTTATAAGGAGTATTCAGTTATTACATAAGCATACTTTTGGTCATTTTAGATCTATTCATCCACCATGTAAACTATCCTAAGCAATTCATTGACCCCTTCTTAAATTACATAAGATTTTATTTTTCCCTCTCTCTGTAGTTTATAGATATGGAAGTATGCATATTTTAAAAATTTATAATTTTTAACATTTAGAGTTTTAAATATTAAAAATCAACAATAAATACTATAAAATAAAAAAATGTATGTTAGTGTATTTATATAATACAAACATTCTAGCACATGAATTATACTGTATTTAAAAAATTTTTTAAATCTCATAAATATTGGTAAGATTTAAAAAATTTACCAATGGTTATGTAAATCCCCCATTTCCCATATATGAATTTACTTTTCCCTCCCCTAAAAATACTTATGTAATACTTGATGCCCCCAACACTATTTCATTTTTCAATAAATATTTGCTCTCAAAAAAAATATTGAAATTTCAAAGGTTACAATAAATGTTCCAAGTGCTGTCCGTTTACTTTCTTGCAGTAATAAACACATTGTATGAAGTTTTGCAACGAATCAATCAGTGCATTATCAGTTCAGTCATTATCATAAATTTGTAATTTCCTTTTCATGATTACAATTTAGCTTAACAGGAAAGAAAATAATATAAACAGAAAAATATACTTATAGAAAATTAATAAATACATCAATGCTGCTCCTATTTAATTTTAGTTAATAAATGCCACTGATATGAATTAACTATTATTTAAAATGCATTCAACATGTGATTTCAATTTTGAAATACAGTGTTTCATTAGATTCATTAAAACTAACTTTTATCACTATAGAGTAGTCTATTATATTTGAATAGGAGGATCTTGATTCACTTACAATATAGATGCTGAATATGATGTAATTCCACACAATTATATACAGCCTATATCCTTTAGCAGCATACATGCACATGGTATTAGATGAATCATTAAGCTTATCAAAATTTATATTTAATTCAAGTTAAAGAATTAGATAAATATTCATATCAAAATTGATGATAAAATTAACTGGCTAGACCAGTGGTTCTTAATCTTTTTGAAGTCACAGAACACTTTTCATTGTAAAGAAAGTTTGCGGAACACTATATCACTAAGATCATAAAACAAACAACAAAAATATGCATGAACATGTATTTTACTAAAAATTTTACATTACACATTAAATAACAATAAAAAAAAACATTAATTAAAAAACATTCATTCTTAAGAACTGTAACTAACTCTTGGAAAAATGGAACATTTTTAAATTAGGTTTAATGTGATGCCTGAGCTAATTGTCTTTTGCAGATTTGAGCAATGTCAGATCTAATATGTGATAAAGCTACTCTCATTTTATCATCAATATTCCTAAATTTTTGTATTTTTTTACTATTTATGTTCATTAATGTTGAAAAGCCTAGCTCACACAAATATGATATCAAAAACTATAGAAAAATGTTAATGGTTTTGTGAGTAAGTCTACTTAATAGTTTATTTGAAAATGCAAGTTGAATCTTGTGTACATTATAAAATGCATACTGCACAGTACACTAACAAATAAGATCATTCAAGTGGGCTTCACTTTCATAATTTCATGGAACATTTGTAACACGTTCCTAGAACACCGTTTAAGAACCACTAGACTAGACTAGACTAATGTGCTTGGAATAGTTTGTATATAATATCTAATGGCATATGACCACAGGGTAGCCTATCAAAGTTTAACTTAAGAATCATATTAAATAACGTAATATAAGATAATAGATAGTAAATTAGGATTAGATTATATATTAAAAATAAAAACTAATAATTTTTGTATATGAAATTTGAATTTCAATAGTTTAACATAATAATACACAGCTTAGTATTCTGCATCTGCCATTAATTTTGAAAACAACAATCATGTGATCATTATAATTCAATGAAAGTGATTGATTGCCAAATGACTTGATATTGTAATTCAAATATCATCATCCAGCTATCAATCACAAAGTCATTGCAACCAATGAGATTGCTCACTCTTCTAGGCTTATTCTTTTATATATATAAAAGAATAAGCTTAGAATATATATTTATAATTTCATACTATTTTTAAACTTTTAATGATCTACATAAATATTCTAAATATTATTTAATATTTATAGAGTACTTTCCTTAATTTATATTTATTATTTGAATTTAACTAAAAGCTTATTTCTTTATCCTCAGCTTTTATTAGGTAGTCATTGCTGTACTGATATTCCTGGCGAATTTATTTGGCACCCTGGTCCTCTTACACAAGCCATGTCATTAGGATATTGGCTATTATTAGAAGATATTGATTATGCACCAATGGACATAATTTCTTTGATAATTCCAGTGCTTCAATCAAAATCTATTATATTACCTGGTCATGCTGAACCAATAAAAGCTAAATCTGGATTTCAGCTTTTTGCAACACAAAGGTAGTACATTTCTTATTCATAAATTTGAAATTTCAATAAATTATATTTTATAAATTTTGTATTTAATTATTTTTTATATATTTATATTTTTTTATTCATTATTGCTAAAATTTAAATTATTTTGATGAATATACAGAAATTGTTTTATGATTATAAATCGTAAAACAGTTTCTTCTTGTGAATTATATAAAATAATAAATTTTTCATTAATCCAATACATGCAAAAAAATAGCATGTTGTTTACTGCTATGTGCCATGATAGTATTAAAATTAAGCTTATTTAAATATAAAAAATATATTAATTGCATTTACAATTCATGTGAAGAAAATAATTCAGAATTATTAAACCTAAGAAAAACTTTCATATGATGAAAATAAATTTTGTTTTCAATAATTAGATTTTAATAAGAAACTATAATTATTTTGAAATTTATAAAAATACTTGCATTTTTTAATTCACTTTGTGATATCCACAGATGGAATGATGACAGGTTTTAACCTTGAGTGATCATGAGCAAGCACAGGTGAACAATGGGTTTTTCTGATCTCAACAGACTCAGACACAACTTGAAGCAAATCAAAGATTTATTGAAGGAGTTAAAAAGAGGGCTTTACAATTTAGTGATGTAGAAAAAAAATATGGGAGGGCAAATACCTTATTATAATTATAAAGAAAAAGATGATTGCTGATATTTTTAGTTGTTAGTTAATTCTTAATACAATTTCTTAAAATGGAAATCTTGTGTGTTTCCAACACTTTGCTGAGATATTTTTTCTTTGGCCAGTTGTTATTATCTTCAAGTATTCTCAAAATGTCCACAGATCAAAAAAACACAATTTTTTGCTGTACTGCCACAGATCCACTGCACTTTCAGTTGCACTTTTGATGCCAAATAAGTGACTCCTTCATTTTTCCTTGTTCTCTCTCATTATCCCAGGTCATCTGTGAATTTTTCACCTCACCTTTCCCAGGAAAGAGAAAGATTCACTTTTTCATTTATTTTATATGAGAAGTGAATTGCATTTCCCAGTTGTGTGGGATGGTGGACTTAGTTCATTATACAATTTAATATCTATATATTTACATTATAATTCTTTTCTCTTATTACAAGAGAAATATCTTAAGTATAAACATATATATGTAATTAATTTTCCTATGATAAAATTTACAATTACTTCGAGTCCCTTGGCTTTATCAGTCCTTATAATTTTAATGTTCCTTTTATGAAATTAAAGTACGAGGAGGTTTATAATAATTATAAATTTAATAAATTATAAAAATTTTATTTGGGTTTTTTATTGATTACAGTTAATTTATAATTTTTCCACATATGGAAGAACTTGATTTTATTTTCTAAAGAGATATATATTATGAGAATCACAGATACATACCTGCACATTCTTTTATTACAGCTTTTCTTATGAAATTTAGACCCATCTAAAATATGTTAGGAAATAAAATTATAATCAGATTATGTTTTCTTTAACAAATTTATGCATTTGCTAAACAAATATAAAGTAGATTAATATAATAATTTAAAATATAAAGTTAGAGTAACTAGGAGTATTATGGAATGCCATTTTGTTTTTATAATTTATAAAAAATTCTAAAAAAGTTTATATGGTTTCTCATGTGTTATTACCTTCTATGAACATTCCCATATAACGTATTTAAACATGGTTGCCATAATTTATATATCTATTGTGTAATTTAAAAAATTATTTAAAGGGGCAAAATTCCATATTGCCCAAAAGGTGTGTGTGAAATGGAATAGTATTTTATTTTTCAAATAATTAGAAAAAACAGCATTTTCTTCTAGATACTTTCCAAGAGTATTAGATAAATATGTACTTAGAACAATGTTTTATTCAATATTTGTATCATTTTCTTTTGGGTGGTGAAGGTTTCCTCTTAGACATACTGATAGCCTACTTGAAAAAATTAAAAAAAGCCTTAGAATAGTTTATAGCTAGTCTAATTTAGAAGTTAGTCTGATCATATGTCTATCTAAATTTTAATGGTTCAAACGTTAACTTAAACTATAGCAGTAGGACTGAACGTGGCAATGTAGAATAGTATTCCATATTGTCACCACCCATATGACAATGTTTAAACGAAGTTTACTCCAATAGAAACCAAATCTCTCAAATTAGGAAGCGATATTATTAAAGGTGATTCTTAAATAATCTTAAGAACTCAGAAAATTATTAAGGTAAAGCCGGGAGAGATGGCGCACGTTTTGGGAAATTGGCCCAGTAGCCAGATTAATTACTTTAGACTATCGTTTTTTGTTTCCATTTGCTCTTTGTACATTTGGATACCCTGTTTTCGTGCAACAATATGAAAATAAGCAATACAATGTAATAACGAGAATAAAAACCAAAAAGTTACATTTCACCCATCTCTCCCACTGGGGTGGGTGAAATGACGCATGCAGGGTGGGAGAAATGATTAATGGGAATAAAACGTATTTATTGGGAATACAATTTATTTTCAATGAAAAAATACATTAATGGTTATGTTTTGAACTTAGTTATGTTTGACGGAATGGATAGCCTTGTCGAGGTCGTCTTGTGTCCAAGAGGCTCTGTTTGTCTTCCGCTTGTAAATAGTTGGCATCTTCTTCGATCGCTGCAAATTGAAAATGATAATTAAATGTATTTGATGAATTATTTAATCATTTTTTGGACTTAAGATCGCTGTACCCCGCTTCCTCCCCTTTTGATTCAATTCGTTATCATACCCGCAATGTAAGCTTAAGTTAATTAAAATGCGCCATTTCACCCACCCCCTAGTGCGCCATTTCTCCCAAACAGGAGAGTGAGATAGCGCAGTCTACCTGTTGTAGCCCGCCATGATTGCCAGCGTATAACATGCACGCCATTTTTCTCCAACAAACCGACATTCAAGATAAACAACACTGCATTCGCTATACAAGGTTATGAAGTATACTCTAAAAAACTTTCAACACTTGCCATAACACAAATGAGTATATATTAAACAGTACAAAACTGTACGCTTCAGTTTGGATGCAGCAGCTGCCTTCTACAAACACAACGCTACTATCAGTGGCACCTTTTCGCGGTCACTTTCGTCGTTACTGAAATAAGCCGGGTGCGCAATCTCTCCCCCGCGCCATCTCTCCCGGCTTTACCTTATCATTTTACCTGTAGTCTTGGCAGATCCGATGATTTCAGATGGCACAAAAATTTTTACGTTCTCTATCTTAAATTGTCACCGAGGAAACTGAAACTGAGACCAAAGTATGTCACCATTTAAAGTAAAAATTCTGCATTATTATAGTTTCACATGAGAAAACCATGTTATTCCATATAACATGGTTTTCCCATGTTACTCCTCCAGTTATTTATATATTACTCCAGTTACTTTCCATAATACTCCCAGTTACTCTATAAGTAAGAAAATTCTGATTTTTGTAAAAATTGATTTTATGTGAAAATAATTACTAAGTATCCTTGAAGTGTTTAGTATATGATATGCCAACTACGATATAATTTCGTAGAGCTTATATTATATGTAACTTTTAAAGAAAATCATTATTATTTGTAAATATCTGTGGTGAAAGAATAAATTTTTTATAATTATGTGAAGTGTCTTCTAATTCTACATTTGCCATTGTAACATTTTGAAACGCAGGTTATGCGGCTAGGGTAAAAATTCAAATTTGTGTCATAGAGATTCGTTTCTATAGTTTAATGTTTGAAACAACTTATTATATAAAACAATGGATTACTATTGATATAAATAATAATATCCACAATAAAATAATTTCAGGAGGATTAAAGGAAAATCGATGATTATCTTACATATACCCAAACTGCGCTTAGAAGTATGTTTACTCTAATTTAACATTAAACAGAGAAGAAATTAATTTCTTATAAGTGACTCTTCGTATGTCTATATTAATTTGTAATTATATATTTAAAATATTAAAAGTATAATTGCTAATAGTAAGATAATTATATTAATATAAATCATTAATTAAGATAACTGGTAACAGCTACCTTAATTAATTTTTATTTAAGAAACATTCATCTTTATGAAATTTTAACTTAAAATTTATATTAATATAGATAAATTAGATCATAACATAATATTTTGATTTTTATAAATAGCTTGATAATATTTTAATTTTAAATTAACTACTGTCACATAATTTGGTATTAAACAGAGTACATCGTTAAAAAAAAATGTTCATTTATCTTACTCTAGATAAGAAAAAAATAATCATTAGTATTATATCGAACTGATCGATCATTTTTCAATTTGACCTTTGATGTTTGTTTCCTCTCTATCCTTCTTAGTATCAAAACTTTGGATTAAAAAAATTTTTATTATATTCATTTAGCACATTAATTAATGACATATACAGTAAATATTTTTTTTCCTGTATTTAAAAAATAATCTGCTATAAATTACATCGTTAAAAAAAAATGTTCATTTATCTTACTCTAGATAAGAAAAAAATAATCATTAGTATTATATCGAACTGATCGATCATTTTTCAATTTGACCTTTGATGTTTGTTTCCTCTCTATCCTTCTTAGTATCAAAACTTTGGATTAAAAAAATTTTTATTATATTCATTTAGCACATTAATTAATGACATATACAGTAAATATTTTTTTTTTCTGTATTTAAAAAATAATCTGCTGTAATTGTGAAAAGGAAAAATTCCTATTTTTAATAGCCTTTAAATTAAATTCTGTACTGTATTATTGCTTAACTAAATTACAGCCTTTTATATATACATAGAAATGAAAAATTATTAAAATAATAATTAATATTAGAACAGAATCAAATATTATTGCGATAAATAGTGTTAAAAATGTTAAAATATTTTAAACATACTAACATTTCTTAATTTTTTTTTTTTTTTTTTTCATTTTTAGAATAATTACATCAAATAAGATAATGTATCGTGTATAAAATTTCACGAAATTTGTTTTGCTAATACGTCTACAAATAAAGTGGACTCTCCCAAAAAATTTCGTAAATTGAAATGGCATTAATTAACATTAGAGACTTTTTGGGATCAACCAAATAGTTCGTAAATTGGAGGTTCGTAAAAACGAGAGTCCACTGTATATCATAAATAATTGTACAGTTTTCGTACGACACTATCGAAATATTGATAAAAAAACAATAATATCAAGGCGCTCAAAATTTAATATCAATGCATATGTTTCATCTTAAATTTATGTGAATATCACAAAATATATTTAAAAAAAGAAAAATTAGAATTCACAAAATTGATGAAAATGTACAAAGAATATACTATAAATATTTTTTGCAAAACAGTTTCTGTACTTACATAGTACAGTAATTATAAAAACCCATCAATAACTTAGCTACAAAAATTTAAATTATAATGTTTTTAAATAATAAAAAAAGTTTAAAAAATACACATTTTCATAGATTATTCAATATTATTTTTGACGAGAAACTGTTAACAATTGTCTCCTACTTTGCTATAAAAATCAGAATTTCTATATATTATATAGACCGATATTTAGATATATACATATTATAATCAATTATTATTTGAAAAATTATAAAAAAATAAAATTTTTATTTCCTTTCTTCATAAAATGCTTTCAATGTATAAAGAACAAAGAAACATTACAATGATTTTGAAAAATCTTCAGTAAAAATCAATTATCACTTTTTCATTCTCAAAATACTGACAATAAACACATGTACTGTCCGTCCAGCTTAGCCGCGACCATCGATACAACTACGCATGTGCTAACTGAATGAGTCCAGTGACAAAATAGGGATGACAGCTTCTCACATGGATGTTTTCAAATGCAAGATAACTGAAGCTGAATGGAAGGTTATTGTAATGTCCTTCGCATATGGATGTTTTCAAACGCAAGATAACTGAAGTTGAATGAAAGTTATTGTCAAACGCAAGATAACTGAAGTTGAATGGAAGTTTATTGTAATGTCTAACTAAATGATTAATTTCGACATTGGAAATAGTATATTTAACAGAACTTAAAATAATATTAATTCAATATTCCCACTCGTCATTATACCGACTGCGACTCATCCACCTTCGCTAGGCGCGGCTTTCGTGGACGGACAATATATACTGTTTATTAAAGTAAGAAATGAATTATTTTTTTCTCCTTTACAAAAATTCAACTTTCAACAGGTTGTTTTAGGTCTGCACTATTCTATATATAGTATTTTAAAACACTGCATGCATAAACTTTACTTATATAATAAATAGCAAAATATTCGAATATAACAAAAAGTTATATATAAAAATATTATACAGAATTTTAATAATTTTGAACTTGATCACCTTGAATAGGATCATATAGATGCTTCAAGATTAATAGTTGTTTAGATATGATAAAGGAACGATCAAATTTCAATAAAATCAAAGAGAAATTGATCAACTAAAATTTAAATACTCTGCGATGTTTTGTTTTTGATATATTTTATAGACAGTTGATATATAGACAGACGAATAAAGTAATTATATTAAATCATTATATCAAATATATCTAAAATCCTTTCATATGTTTATAATTTTAATTCAGGGATAATAGCATTCTAATTCTTCGAACGTCCGTCATTGTTTTGAACGATCACCAACTTGATTATGTAACATTTTCAAAATTAAATAATAATGTATCTTGGATAATAAGGGATAATCGTCTAAAATTTGAATGCTCTGAGATATTTGGTTCTCGAGATATCTTAATAACCTTAAGACACGCAGTCAGATTAAGTGAATGTACAGAGTGATCCTAAAGCAATGGCACAAGTCAGAAATAAGCATAAAATGTTTGATAAACATAGATCTGGAAAAGCTTCATTATCGAATTATCAGGTAAAAACGGTTCCTACAGGAATGGTTGAGATGGGAGGCAAAATTTTGATGTAGGCTATGCTTTTCCAAAGACGTATTGTATCTTCAATGGTAAAATACGTCTTCAGGAAAATCTAGTCTACATCTAAAGATTGCCTTTGTCTCAACTATTCCTGCACAATGCCTCAGTGTAAGAACTATGCCAAGGTTAAGGAATGAATGAAATCTTTATCTGCCGCCAGGACCATTGAATATAGCTAAAAGTTAGACAGATCCTGAAGATACAGCAAAGAGACAAAGATAGAATATCAATGCCTGTTTTATGTGATAACTTGGTAATAAAGCCTTTCCGGATCTATATTTATGTTAATTTTTGATTGTGGAATAGATCTGTTCATTTGTATCCTGGAATTAAGGATTACCTTGCATATTATAGTTATATTTCTGCAAAAAATGGCTTAAAAGAATATTATTTACAATTACTATATTATATTTAAACTAATATCATATAAAATTATTTCAGGAAATCAAACTAAATTTAAAAAACTAAGCAAGTAGCTACAAATTATTTTAAGAATAAAATTCAAACTAACAATCGTCTTATACAATATCGATAAATTTGTTCATAGTTTTAACTGTTCTATATTTCCATTTCATCGAATGAATAAATTATTTAAAATTTTTTCTCTTATAACACGATCTCTCATCTTGATTATAGCTTCATTAAAAATAAGAACTCGTCTTGTTTTAGACCAAAAAATTTAAATCTATATCATAAGTTTCCAATAATTTTTAAATCAGGAGTATTTTTTCGGTTACCAAAACATCTAATATCTTCCACAAAAGCAAGGCAATGAACTGCAGAAAAACAAGTCATGGCAAGGCACAAAAACAAGGCTATTTTGTAAATATGGTCAGAAAATTATTTTCTGAAAGTTAAATAAATTCGCTATCTTGAGAAGTTGCTAGAAACATCTTAAAATTTAAAGTATTTTATAATAATTAATTTCCATTTAATAATTTAACTTCGCCTAAAATCTTAGAATTATGTCTGATTAAAATATTAATTTATGCTAAAGAATGTTTCATTATGTTCAAAACATTTTGAGTTCAAATCACATCTAATCCAGTTTTTATTATTTGGTACCTTCACTATTAAAAACAGGAATAATAGTCTCAAAATTTAAGTAATAAGCTTGTAATTTTTATTATTAGCCTATATTCCAGATGAAAGTGAGGCTTATAAAAACATTACACTCGCCGTTCGTATGTCTGTATGCCTCCAATAATAACATTTAAACCATTATGTAGATTTTTATGAATCTTAGTTATATCATTAAAGATAATTACAACACGTATCATTTTATCATCTAATTTTACTATTTTTTATAGCTGATGAAATATAAAACTACTGAAATATTCTTTTAATACCTCTTGAAATATTCATTGGATTTTTATGAAATTTGGAAAGATAATCATGTCATTTAGGATGATCTCAATTTCGCATCAATTAATCCTTTAAATGCAATCTTTTAAAAAAGCCGACGTTCAAATTTCAATGGTTTTTCTTTAATAAATTGCAAAAAAATTGATAGAAATTTATAAAATTTATCAGAATGATCAGGCTGTTAATGGCAAATTAGAAATTAATTTAACTAATTCTGTAGATTTATTATTTTAAAAATGGTGGGCGTTCAATTTTTTCAGGGACGTTCTGTAATAATCATGGACTTATTTAATAGATCTTTTTATATTTTGCATATTAGTTATATCACTGAAGATGATTTTGATGATATATATCTACGATGGCTAATTTGCGGCTCTTTGGAACCTTTAATGTGGCTCCATACCATGGAAGTCAATAGTCAATATGGAGCAAATACCTACTTAATTTAAAAAAAAATAAGATATCTATAATTTGTTTATTTATTGCAAAAAATAGTATGCATCTATATGAAATAATTGCATAAAATATATAATAAATAATTTTTGAAACCATTGTTTTAAGATTACTCGAAGAAACTGATGCGGCCCTCATTGTTCCAGAAAGAAACTGATTGCGGCTCTCAACTATTTGAGATTCTTCTATATGCCTCGTAGTGACATGAAGCTTGGCCACCCCTGATATATACAGCGTATCCCTAAAGTCTGAACACATAGGTAAAAATATATATTTTCAAGAAATGACATTTATTAAAAGCATTTTATTCAATTGGAATATTAAATAACGCCTTCAATATGATTTCTATCATTTGCGACGCAAGGATTGATGAGCTTTGCAAAATTCACGTAAACTCGATGTGACATTTTTTGCCACATTGCCGTCAATTTTAGCATATTCACTCTTTATGCGTTCAATCAAGCGTGTTACATCTCTGATTTTCATTGAGTACACCTTTTCCTTTAGCATACCCCAGAAAAAGAAGTCAAAGGGGCAAAATTATAGTTAATAAGATTTCCTGAGTTCAGACTTTAGGGACACCCTGTATTTTAATTCCTATATATTTAATTATTCCAAAATAAAAATTCTGAAGATAGTTCTTTCCGAACTGCTTACATATATTTAAAATAGCTTCAGGAATTTTTTTTAATGATGCAGATGATGGAGTTAAGTTTGTCATCAAATTCTCTTCAATATTATGATATATATAAATATTGCATTTGGAATAAATTTTATTTTTAATATTTTCTATCCTCCACAGACCATTTTACATGGTTTGATTAAACGGGACCATATGTGCAAAATGACTATAGTTGTGTGAAATTTTAGTAAATAATAATGATAATGGTAAAAATTGCGGTAAAATTTTCTATAGTTATTTATATATTTATTGAAGTCTGGAGATATTTTATGTTTTTTAGTGGTAGGTTACATAATTTTGCTGTAATGTCGATTATTTTAGAGAATTTTAATTCAAGGAAATAATAGTGCATTGCAAAATATAGAAATATTGTTGCGAATTTTTGTATATAAATTTCCTGAATTAAAAATAAAAAAATAAATTAATAAATCAGAAATTAACATATTTTTATATATTCATCGATTATCAAAAATATAAAGTAACGAAAAAATAAACATAGTTCTATTCCTTCCTCTCTTTTGCTGTCATGCTCTCCATTCTACTGGAATCTTTATCAGGTATGAAAGAGTACGAATCTCCTGGAATATATATGAAATATCTCTGTATATCTTCATTTGCAATTTTAACATAAAGCTTATATTCCATTTTCTTTTTCAGAAAGAGAGGCTCTCTTAAATTTATTATCACTAAGTTGTTACTCGTATCAGACTTCTCTTTTAAATATTCGTTCTCCTTAATGTTTTTTTTTTCCACTAATGGTTACTATTAATCCTACCTTATTTAAAATAGAAACTGGAATTCGAATTTCAATGAGAAAATAGTTCTCTTCTACAAAAATTTGTCTGAAGAATTTCTGAATAAGCGTCAATCTTTTAGCTCTATTATAACCTAACTTATAGTGTTTTTGTATTTGAATAACATATTATAAGCTTCTTTAGGTCTCTTCAATTTGCTGTCACATATTATGTCTGGTAAGTGTAACTTCTTTTCATCAACAAGATGTTGTCTAATTTCTTGTATTTCTTCATTTGTTAAAATATCTAATTTAAAGACATTCTGTTCTAAATATTTCTCATCCATTACTAGAAAACGAACGAAAGGAATAAACGATTTCATAATACATCTTATAACTTCTACTTCATTTCTCTGTGTAGCATCTGCTTTGGAGCAGGATGGTTGCTAAATTTTCGCTCGACATTTTGTCGAGAGAAAACTCAGCAACCATCCTGCTCCATTCGTAAACATTTGAAAAAAGTCTTCTTTTGGTAGTTATTCGTATATAAATCGACTTAAATATAAGAGAATGACTGCTTTTTCGAAGTGTAAGAATTGTTCTGTGGAAAATATTTCTTCCCATTTAGTATCGAACTTTTTCCAATACTGATATTGCAATAGCGTATTTCTTTGCAGACAAGCGACATGGTAAATTTTGCAAAAATTGGGAGGATTTGTATGCTCAAAGATAATTTTTTTTCACTTCTCTTCTGTTTCTTGTAGTTCGCATGCTTTAATGATATCCTTGATGAGAAGTGCGTTATCAGCTGAATTCAAAGAAACATCTCCCGTTTTCAACGAATCTAAAATAAATACATAAAACATACAAATTTAAGAATAATGTACAAAACTCGAGTTATGCATATGACAATGTTGAATTTTAAAATCAAACCTAATTCAAAATTAGAAAATTTCATATGAATTTATATTTTTAACATACCTTATTAAAATGTTAACGATTTCAGAAGGCAAAGTGAATCCAGAGAAATTTCTGATGAATTGCTCACTTGAATGAATTTTATAAAAAGCATTAGACAATTTTCAAAAAGTTCTAATACATTTGTCACGATTTTTGTTCTATTTTCAGTTGTCAATATCTTCTGATCTGAAGAGGAACCAGCCATTTTGATTGGAATGATAGTGAAAAGATTTCTGTTATTTACAATTTTAAAAAAACATTGCTAATGGAAATGGCCACTTTTGGAACAAGCGCCATAGATTTGGCTACCCCTGTATTAAATTAATTCGAATTTTGCATATATTATTATCCGTAATATTTTTAAAGCTATATAAGGTGAAATTTTTGTTTATTTGGTTCCAATAATTATTTCTGTTTGATATTTTTTGATTTTCATATTTCCAAATATAAATACTCGTAATTTTTTAAGTCTCTGTAAATAAATAATAAACAATTATGTTTTAAACTTATGCAGGAAAACACCGTTATTTTTGCAACAAAATAATATTTACAGATCTTAATATAATGGCCTCATCCAAGTACCTGTGTTTAGAAATTTTGATCCCTAAGTAAAACAAATCCAAAGCATTTGCGTGGTAAAGCTGTAGCTTACCACCCTGGAGGATCCGGGTCCCACACCTCCAGTTTTTCAGGAGGGGTCCGAGCCCGGCCCGTTGAACCCCATCCTTCAACTATTTAGTTGACCACATCATGGGTGTTAGCCACCCAGTGATGGATTCTATGTGGCCCCGCCAGATATAGAATATCCCATGAGGATATGGCTGCTTAATCATAAACTAACCAAATAATTTGTATATTACTTATCGTGCCATCGTTTATAAACAAAATGATTTGTTATTTTTCTTATAAAATTCATTTATAAGAAAATGAATTTTACGGATTGGATTAGGTTAAGTTATATTAGATAGGATAAGCCGCCATATCTCAATAAACAAAATGATTTGTTATTTTTCTTATAAAATTCATTTATAAGAAAATGAATTTTATGGATTGGGTTAGGATAAGTTATATTAGATAGGATAAGCCGCCATACGAGCGATATACTGTATCTGGCGGACGCCACTTATAGAGCTCATGACATCCCGGCTAACACCCATGATGGGATCAACCGAATGATTGAATGATGGGGTTCAACGGTCTGGATTACTCCCGAAAAACTGGAGATGTGGGACCCGGATTAGAATCCGGATCCTCCAGGATGGAAAGGCACATGTTTACCACGCCACCATACGGCCGACTATGGACTTGGTGCTTCACTATTGGATTTTCAAATGACTGCCAGATATAGAAAACTACTCTTTTCATTTTGCATATAATTCATTTTTCTTAAGATTGTGAATATGGCAAAAATTTGAAAATTCTTCATATTTAAAACGAAATATGTATTTGTTACTTTAATAAAATAAATTAGAGAAATGATATAAATTGTTGAATGTATCCTATACTAAATACACTTTATTCATATTCAGTCATATAATTTTCAAAAGATAAAACTATTTATTTAAAAAGAATTGACGAATTAGAATTTTTTGAATTTTATTCTTTTATTGCATCTGGCTAAATATGAAAAGACGTAAAAATTAACTATTACTTGCAAAAAAAAAATATTCTCTAATATATATATAACTGTGAAGCCAAATTTAATTAAATTTCGTGGCGAAAAAAATCTGATTTAATTTTTCAGACGATCTAGATCGTTGAATTTTTTAAATACGATTTACTCTAATCGAACCTACTCCAATGATTTTTATGATATATGTTTTTACCAGGTTTTTACGATGACCAGATTTTTACCAACGTTACAAATATAAGATTAAACACTGTATACTTTATCTAATAATTTAGCATTCGCCAAAAATATTGATTATTAAATAATTAAAATATAAAATTATAAGTAGCTTATAACATGTATGAAATTTTGAATTTTCGTGTCTCAGTTTCGAAAAAATATAATACAGTATTAAATACAATATTTTAAATAAAGCGCCATCTGTCGATAAACTTTTCAAATAAGAAATTGCCTTGGGAATTGCTAATTATCATAATTTTTAAATAATTTAACATATTATGTAACTTGCGAAATAAATTTTTATAAAAGTTTATGATCATTAGATATTATCCATAAATTTTTATCGTGCAATTTTATAATATAAACAAAATTTACTATATATATACTGTATATATTGTGTGCAAAGCATTCGGACGCTGTTGATATACTCTTAATTTATTAATTATTCAGCACAGCTTAAGAAAGATTTTATCACAATACCATACAATTGTCCAGATCTACTACAAATTTAATTAATTAGTACGCTAGTCTCCTTTTTTTCTTATCATTACTTATTTATTTAAACACACCGAAAGATATAAAAAATTTCTGGTAAATTTTATTCCTTTGTCGTCATCGTGAGAAAATGGAAGAACTGCGTGTTGTAAAAGAAACTTATAAATAAATTTATAAAATTAATATTTAAAATATTTTATACAAATTTAATTATAGTAAGATACTTTTTAAAATCTGTATTTTTTAATGGCGTACGTTTAAAACGTTGTGAATGGTTCTTAAAATGAAATAAAAATATACAAGTTAAAAGATATAACAAATATTTGATCAGATATATCTGATTAAACAAAGCGTTAAAATTTGTTATAGTAACTTTATTGATTGCTAAGCAGAAACATAAGTATGTGATCATTTATTAATATAATTGGTGTTTTAAAAATAATGGGCATAAACAGGGACTTTCAGAGAAAATGCGAGTTCCGGAGCAACTAATATTTTTGAGGCCCTTCAAAACAAAAAAAACTGATTGGAAAGGGGCGTAAAATATATATATATAATAAAAAAAAAAAAAAAAAAAAATAGACAAAATTGACAGCTATACACTGATAAGTGTACAAGAAAAGCGAAAACATTGATAGAGAACTTCAAATTTTGACAAACACTGAAGCTCGAACAGTATAAAAATACAGTATACAAATATATGTATATTTAACATAATGAGTTATAAATTGAGGCCTTTAAAATCGTGAGGCCCTTCTCTGATAGCCATTTGGCATAATTAAGGCATTCAGATATCAGAAACGATATTCTAATTGAGGTCAAAGTTCAGTACGATTGAATGTTTAGGCAGAAAAATGTTTTCAGACACTAAATATCCCCCAACGATGGGAAAATATGAAAGTACTGTATCTACAGTGGGGACATTTAAAAAAATGACTTTTTATTATACATACGGGCAACGTTTTGTTTAAATATTTATAAAGTATAGACTAAGCATAAGTTTTTAATTCGTTGAGTATTATATTCGTTCATATTTCAAAGATGGAAGAGAAGAGAAAACCATTTGAATCTGCCTTTAAAAATAAATATATAAACTAAAATTTTCTTTTATATTTGAAAATTTTATTATAATTTTTAATGCATTATATTATTATTTTTTATAACAAACAGTTCAAAACTTAGCTCTGTAGATTATCTTTTTTTTTAATTAATAAACAAAAACTTAACGAGATTTTCACATTAACAAACAAATATTTCGGATCTGATCTGATAAAAATATAATTTAATTTTCTTTATCTACCTGTATATAAATTTAATTTATTTTTACATATGTTACGAATATGCATAATTAAAAATTATAGCTATTTATTTCTGTATAAATTTGTCTGGTATTTTAATTAATTTTCTCATTTCATTTACGCTTTAAATAATTAAAAATTATTAAAATGAGTCATTTTATAATGCGAAAATAAATTTTAATTCTAAGATTTTTGATTTTCTAAACAAAGTTTTCGGTTTTCCAGTTTATTTCGAAACCATAACACAAAAGACTCGAATTTAAATTATAGAAACAGCCACTATACTAAACCATCAAGAGATCCATAATAATGCATTAAACTATGCAAAATTAAACAAAAAAAATTATTTAATTTAATTTATTCTTTTATTTATTTACTAATTCCACCAAAGAAATAATTTTTTTGTAAATTATTTTGCTTAATATACATGGAAGTTTTGAGTATCATCAACGCGTATATTAAAGATAATTTTCAATTTATACGCAACTTGGTATGCTGTATTTTGTACATACATTCGCTAAAAGCACAAATTAATTCTGGTATGAATATAAATTATTGAATTTAAAAACGCAAGTTTTTCTTGATTTTTAAAATATTAATTAATTTAGAGCAGGGGTTCTTAACCGGGGGTATCCATATCTCTTGGGGTATGGGAACCAAATGCTGAGGTTAAAATATTAATTAATTTAGAGCAGGGGTTCTTAACCGGGGGTATCCATATCTCTTGGGGGTATGGGAACCAAATGCTGGGGTTATGGCACTCGATCTCTAAAGTAAAGTAAATTCAAGCTGTTGACATATTTGGAAGTCATACTGTCAACTAATATAGGAATGGTGATGATTATTTCGACAGACAAGTGAAGGGAACCATTGGACAAAGTCATCAAAACGTTAAGAACCATGATTTAGAGTATAAAATTTCGTTATTCCTCGTTCGTCACCTAACTTTTATTTAAGAGTATAATTATAAAATTTTTTAATTACTAATAAAGTATTATTTAAAATAATTCAAAATTATTAAAGCAATATAAAATTTATACAATGAATATAAAATACGGTAGAAGTTCTTTAAAAATTTGGCAGTACAGTAACATCCCGGAGTTATGCAAACAGGTGGGATCAAGGAAGCATACGTAAGTGGAAAATTACGTAAGTCGGGGTACCTACAGTTTCCCCAAATCTAATTTCAGGTACATATGTATTGTTCTTAACTGGCTCTTAATTACAAAGAAAATAACAAATTATAAAAAGTTTATAATATGTATAAAAGCTTAAAATATATATTAAAATTATAAAATTATAAAAGTTAATAATATGTAATCGTAATTAAAGATTATTAATCAACATATCAGCAAATAAAATATGTACATACATATATATGCACTATGTAATTGTGAAACAAACAAGTGGGCGAGGGGACAGGATTAGAAGTTACGTATCTTCGAATTTACGTAAGTTTGGGTATTACTGTATTTGTTGAGCGGATTATCAGTAATGTATACAAAAACTACATACATTACTGTATACATGTATTAAAAACAACCATTTTAATAAAACACACTATTAAAAAAACTTGACGACAGCATCGGAAGTCAGTATTAAGTCTATGTGATCCTATAATAATTTTATTACTATAGGATTATTATATTCTTCCATAGATTCAATACTGACTTCCGATGCTGTCGTCAGGATAAGCGTCATACATTTTAATAACATTATCAACTGAAAAATAATAATTTATGCAACAGTACGTAATAATTTACGCACATAAAAATTCAAGGATAAAATTTAATATATTTTATATATTAATTCTGCAACATAGAATATAATAATTTTCTATTAAATGGAATTTTTTTATAATCTTATTTTAATAATAAGTTACAAGTGAATTTAAGTTAAGTTAATTCATGAACTAATTCATGATAAGTTTTTTTTTTATTATTAAAAATTACAAACGATGCGATGCATCGCACTTAGAAAATCGAGCATTGCAGACGTAATTAAGAAACGAAGAATTGAGGCGCTGCAGCACAGTCTAAATACAATTTCCATAATGCAAAGAAATGTAAAAGTAGCAGAGATATATTCCATCGTCGGTACGTTTCACCGTTAAGCCATACAGTCAGACTAACGAAGAAGCAGGATGAGTTGCCAGAGGGGTCGGAGAGTTCACTGAGAGCTTCCTGGCATAACAGCGGTTTTAAATTACTGATGCGGAGTTGCTCTGATGATTCGTACCTAGATTATTAGAGATACACCTGATAAATTGGAATATTTCAATTCCGAATAATAGTTAGATCTAGAAACAGATCTGAGAATCAAAAAATATAAGGTCAACTGGATGGAATATAACCATAACTAAAAGCCCTGTTGTTTAATAACCTGTATAACTAGTGAAACTATTTGATGTCTTGATATAAAAAGGAAACTATCTGATCTTTTAAAACCACATTTTAATTATTTGACATTAATAATAAGTTGGGGTGGGTTTAATGCTCTGCATTATATTAATTCGATGCATTTTTCGAGAATATTTTATTATTTGAGTTTATTAAGATAAATATATATAAGGTGAAGAAAAACTTCGTCGTGAGATTTTGTGCACTGATAGAGAACCTCGAAACAAGTCCAAAACGTCTAATGGTACGACGCATCGTAAACACAAAACATTACGATGCGTCGCGTTGCCAATACGCGTCGCATTGCGTCGCTCTTCTGTTTACTACCGGGTAGGGGTGTTCACACTACGACTGACTCGACCGATTGACCGATTCGAGCCAGACCAATCACATTACACCACCGACTGCTGTTGCTATGAAAACGTGACGTAGAGTCGGTGAAGTCGGTCCAGTCGGTCGTAGTGTGAATCCACCTTAATAAAAAGGCGAGCGACGCGACTTGGCAACGCGACGCGTCGTGATGCTTTCTATAAACTCGATGGTGATTGGCTAGTTTTAAAGGGTTATAACTCGAAAACGGTGCCATTTCAGACCATATCTTCATTAGACATTTTTGACTTGTTTCGAGGTCTCCTATCAGTACCCAAAACTTTACGACGAAGTTTTTCTTCACTCTGTATGTCTGTCTGCGGATGAAATATAAATTTCAAAAACCGTATTATTCAATATATAAAACGAATATTTTACATAAAAAATATCTACGATAACAAACGTTAGATATTCTCTCATCTGTCACTGGAACGTAATTCGTTCTCTTTGTTAGAGAAGTAGTTTAAGTTAAAAAAAAGTTAAATCTCTGGTAAGATATTTAAAATTTCGTGGAGTCGAATTGATCAAATTGAAATATTTAAGGATTAAAAAAAAAGAAAAGTTAATTTTTTTTTCTCCCCTCTAAAATTTTATTAAACGTACTATTAAATTTCTGCAGTTACAAAGTGTAAAAATTTGTACTAACAAAATGTGCTTTTGTTAGCACAGAGGTACTTCCGCACTTAAAAAGTAAGGCTCAATATTTGACTTTTGCCGCAAATTTATAAGTCGATGCCATTTTCAAGCACCATAACAGTCCTGCCTCCACCCGATCCAGATGACTAGAGTTTTACTACAGGATGGCATGAAAATTCTGTTAATCGTAGGATTTACGTGTATCAGAAAACTGTGAACTAAACAGAAATTCTCTAAGGTAATGTTTTTAATTATCTGTGATATGAGATTATCAGACATATCATTTAATATAGAGCATTTAAATAAAATTCGTAATAAAATTAATCTTAAAAATATTACATACTAAATATATTTTTAACTGGATAATTATTAACATTTTAAGCTTAAAAATATATTAAATACCATTTATAAGTTTCAACTTCATGACGTTTTTCCAGAAATATGTACGTCAAACAGAATTTTTTGCATAATACCAATAACAGTTACGAAGGTGAAAGAGCGTTTAATAAACTTTCATCAATGAGCTTCAATAGATCACCATTTATTTAGTAAATTAATTTTGTTTTCTTTCGGGATATGAAAGATAAAGACAATTTTTTTCATGAAATAATAATTATTATTTTCTAATTTTTTAAATAAGTTTAAAAAAATTATAAAATATACAATATACAGTACAGTATACAATTATCCAAAAAATATTTATTTCAAATTTATCTCTTCATTATCAAAAGAAATAAATGGCTCTTTCATAACGAAATGTCCCAAAGAATATCACGTAAGTTGTAAAAAAAAAAAAAAACGAAAATTTAAATAAAAAAAAATAAACTCTTTATCTTAAACGCAATAAACATTTTATAAAATGATAAATAGTATTTAAAATTACTAATTTCAGTCAAAATATGCGTATTATCCGAATAGAAAGTGAGATTTGGTCTTCATATACCCTGCAATTAGATTAGTGGCAGGTTCCGAATCCTGACGTCACGGTCATGGCGACACCTAAAGGAAACAAAGAGGAAGCAACCCCCTTAATTATATCTTTGGCTAGCATCCCCCATGCAGAGGTGCCCCCTTTTTCCGATCAAATTTAATTAAGTATGCGTAAAGCAATTAAAGAGACGGAGAATGCTCTAACGAATCGGGGGATAGCGGGGGAGGTCAATCTTCCTAATGAAAAGTGTCGCGTTTGGGGTCTCCTTCCCTATAAAGGATAAAGGGGAAAAGAGCAATCGAAACTGAATTATAATATATTTGAGCTTCGACTAAAATTATTTTATCATCATCGACGGCAAACATAATAAGTATCGAAACACTTAAATAAATGTTTGAAATGTGTATGAGGATAAAGGATTTATTAAGATGTATTTGTAACCGGTATAAAAATATCATCATCATATAATTTTCATTGTTTGCTTTTTACATATTATTCAACTTTCATTATAAATTTACCACTCTGTAAAGAGAGTTAACTGGCAGATTATCCTGCTAGGATAATCTGCCAGTTAACTCTCTTTTTACAGGATAATCTGCTAGTTAACGCTCTCTTTATAGGATAATCTGCTAGTTAACGCTCTCTTTATAGGCTAATCTGCCAGTTAACTCTCTTTACAGGATAATCTGCTAGTTAAATCTCTTTATAGGATAATCTGCAAATTAACTCTCTCTCTCTTTTTTTTAATTAAAGAATGCTAAAATTTTCCGTTAAATTTAGAATATTTCTAATTATATTTCTAATAATCATAATAATCCCTGATTTATATTAATTTAATATATATTAAATGCATAAAGATAAATTATGATGAAACTCCTATTAGAATCGATTGCTCTTTAATGCGATTAAGCAATCCAATTTAAAGTCCGAGAGTCTTTTCTTATTTAGAAAATAATTCTGTTCTCTGTCAGAAATTAAAACACTAACTTTTAACAAACGAATTGTGCCGTAATCAGTTATTTGAATAGTTTAGAACGAAGAAGAGAAGTGTTGACCTGTTGCTATTTTTCCCAGGATATACTTTGTTATTGACACGGACTTACATCAGCTATTGATTTGAATCTTGACTCATTCAACAGAAACAATATCTAGATAGGAGGCAATCTATACTTCTAAACTGGCGCCAATTGACGTTTCAACAAAACGATCAACTCTCGTTTTGTTTCTATCTAAGGCTACTATCGCAGTACCGAGATGACGCCTGAACGTCGCAGCACCACCTCGTGTCGTGCTCTCCTTCTATTAGCGCCTCTTAACGCCATTCAAACGCTAAATTGCGTGACTTGCAGCCTCCCTCCCGTAGTGTCGCGTAAAATGCTGTCACGTGACCCTAGACATCACGAAACTCTGACACTTAGTGCACGATGTCACGCGAACCGATCAACTGCCTTTCGATCTTCTCTTTTCTTCTATTTTTCGGTCGAATTTTTGGCAATAATATGATTTTTTTATTCGAACTATTTTGGAATCATGCAGAAGAAAATTATTAAGTGGGCTACACTTTACAGAATTTTCTGTTTACTAAGACAAATGAAAATTTAGATTGAAACACGATTACATAGATTAATCGATTCTTTATAACTTAATACACATTATTATGAGAACCATAGATTAATTTAAATCGTTTCTAGAAGCAGAAAAATAAATCTGATATTCAAATATCATAATAATAAAATTTAAATTTTATAAAGTGGAAAAAATAAATAAATAAAAATCTGTAAATCAATCCAAACCGCTGTTTTGCATTAAAAGAAAAATCATTATCGAGAACGAAGCAGTAAACGTTGTTATGATTTATAGATTTTTGAAGGATGCAAATGCTACAATTAAAATTCGAGGTTCATATTTAATTATAAGAGTGGCAACCAATGATTTATCCTATTCTTTCTCCCGGTAAAGATGTATTCAAGGCAAAAATGTATGATGGAAAAAAAAAAAAATTGCATTTTGTTATTTGATGAAAGAGTCCTCATTATTTTTTTGAATTGGTTCTTCACAAATGTAAAATCACCTCTTATAGTTTCCGTCATCTTAATAACCGTCATCTCACTTTCATCAAACGCTATGAGCTTTCTTCAGCTTAGTCATTAGTGATCAATGGAACAAGTATGCCCTGTGTCATTTCTTGCTCTTCTTTTTGTGAAAGGAGTCACTTATCTTAATCAAAATGTTCTTGTAGTCTGCATTTAAGTTAAAAGATTTTTATTAAAGTTTAAAATACGAATCTAAGGCTAAAGTTACATTTATTTTTATTTTTTGGCTTTAAACTTAGCATATATACGGAATATATTCAATAGATATACAGTAAACTCTGGTATAACGCGGGGGATACGTTCCGCGTTATAGGAAATCGCGTATTACTTATATAGTTTAAATAATACGCGATTTAAATAAATATAATATAAAATAATATCGCGTTATATGAGAGTTTACTGTAATTTGATATAAAGCAATCCCTCGTTTAATGCGTTTAATTGATTCCACAGAAACTTCGCGTTATAAGAGACTCGCATTACATACAGAAAAGGGGGGTTAGGTTCTGAATCCTTTTTTTTTTTTGTTTTTAATTATAAAAACAACATAAAATAAGAAAATTTTTTATTTAAATCAGATAATTTATGCAACTTAAGAAAACATAAAAAAACTTAATATAAAATTATAAAACTTGAAAATTTATTACAGATGGATAGAATGCATTTTTAATTCTCATCGCTGTCTTCCAGAATAAAATTTGTAAACCACGTTATGTGAGTATCGCGTTAAACGAGGGATTACTGATTTCAAGAAAATAAAAAATATATATATCAAATTTTATTTATTAAAATTGCTAAAAAATTTAAAATTTGATTTACGGTTTTAAAACGATTGTTCTCGATACGGATGTAATGTAAAAAAAAAATATATATATATACTGTTGCATATTAGATAGACTAGTATTATGATGTTATTCAGTTAATTGCGAATCAAATCCCTCTCTTGCAGTTAATTATAATAGGTTGGTAATAGAGTATACTTTATCGCGTGAAAATTTGGATGCGAAATTATCTGATAAAATTTATTATTTGAAAGTAACATACACGAAATAACATAAAGTTTGATGAGAATGTTGATTCAAAAAGAAGTCATTTTATCGTCGTGCAATAATTCACTTTCAGGTAATTTAATTTGACTATAGAAACACAAGGAAAATTTCTAATTTATATTTGTACGGTCCAAACGCGATAAATGTGGAAACAAAATATACAGTACGTTCGAAAAGTATACTGTCACCGATTTAACTTTATATGCGATGAGACTGAGCTTCTTACGAACTGCCTTGTGTGGTATAGTTGCAACATCAATGTTTTTCTGTTGGGCCAACTTTTGCATGGACTTGTGACTAAGTTGTATCATCGAGTACTGATACCACTTCGCTCATAGCCCTTTACTGATCCCGTTTCCATAAATTTCTCGATTAGTGCTCTTACATTATCTAACTGAAAACTGGTCTTTCACTATCTGTGTGTACTCACCATGCTCACCATGATCACCAGCCTGACTGGCTGTGCTCTTACATTATCTAACTGAAAACTGGTCTTTCACTATCTGTGTGTACTCACCATGATCACCAGCCTGACTGGTTCGCGGAAACAAACTGCACACAATGTTTTCTGCAAAGGATTACCACCCTTTGCAGAAAACATTACTCTCAGCGTATGGAATACGATCCCTCAACATATGATCGTGTTTATTATAGGTGTATAGTTACTTTTCGAAGGCACTGTACTTTCTATATGACTAGAGACAAGTTCATCTTCCAAGAAAAGAACGAATTCGATTTATCGATGATACTTTCAACGACTAGAAATTAATTCTGTTTACGGAAGAAATTAAACTGATCATTATTTATAAATAAAAACGTAAAATACTTCAAAACAAGTTCGAAAATAAATTTTTTATTTATCATTTCAAAGCACACGTGTTACTTATTTTATGGCTATTTTTATTATATTAACACTTGCTAGCTCTTTTTGAAATATTTCAACCATATTTTAAACAACATTTGCATTATGTTTTTAAATAAATTCATCTATTGGCGGAAGTATAAACCAAGATAATTTCGAAAATAAAGTTAGAACCGATCTTCGCTTGAGAAACGAGCATAAATTTAAAAGATGTTTATGTTATTTTCTACGGCTTTTTATGGAATTACTTGGTTATAGTTATGTTTTTGATACACTGTTGATAGAATATATACACACACACCTTACTGAGAAAAACGATAAGAAAGAATAAAATAATGAGAAAGCAATTTGAAAATATGAATTTTTTCTTTCTTTTAAATTCTTTTGCTCATCTCTAAAACTGTTTTATTCTTTAGAGAATTTAATATATCTTAAGTTTCGAACATCGGAAAAAGTTTAAGGTACGTAACATGATGCATGAACGAAAAGAAAATTCACTTATTTATTCTATTAATATATAGATTTTATGATTTGCGTGAACAAGCTTTTTTATATATTTCAGAAATATTTTCTTTTTTATATTCTTCTTTCTAAAATATAACTGATAATATAACCTGTTGGATATTACTTAATTATAAATACTAATTATTCATAAAAATCATTAACATGCATTTTTTTAGGAATTATTTTCAAAACATGGCGTATATAATTTAAAATACTGCATGAAAAATGTTAAATTATATTCATTAATAATAAATTACCTCCATATCATGTAAGGGTAATTTATTTATTTATTTTTTAGTAAAATAATATTGTTCATTAGTCTTTTACTAGTTTTGAATGAGAAAGAACTTAACTCCGAGTAATGAATATGCCGAATATATATTTTTTTTTTATATCTTATATCCTATTAACCATCACATCCAGTTATAAAATGGCTTTAATATCTCACGATCATTATGATCTCTTATTTCTTCTGCTTATGTAAGAAGTAGTTTCTTATTGTTTTATTTCTATCGATTTCTAAACTCTTCAGCTTATTCTCTACTTTTTCGACTTTTGTTTTATTTGTTTTATTTTCGTCCTTCTCGGGTTTCTTTTCTAAGAAGAACATTGTGTGTGGATTTTTTATTTTTTTTTTTTTATATTACTATTTTTCGAAAACATATTTTTGAACAATATATTGTTTTTCTTATTCGAAATATTCCGAATTTGTTCGTACATATCATAATATATTTCTAATTCTTTCTATTTAAGTCGCATTCAGATTTTTTTATATAGGATTTTTTTTTACCAATCTTCTACAAGAAGATAAATTGTTAAAAATAGAAATAAATTTTATTTTTTCTAAAATATTCACGCTTGTTTTAATATTTTACATATTCGTATTTAATTTTATCCTCTTTTTTCTCATAATTAATATTTTTAGATCATTAGTTTCTCATCTTTTGCTTGTTTTTGTATTCGGTGCAAGTTGGTTATAGTTACTTTATTACACTTTTTTTTTTTTCCTATTTCAGAATATCTTTGAGTGGCACATAACAATACTTTGCACTTTATTTAGCTTCTCAATAAATACCGTTTTAAGCAGACTTATATTCAGTTGCGAGTGTATATGTATATATATATATAGAATATATATGTTAGAAAGAGAAGTTTTAAGATCTTTTATATCAATTAAGTCTAGATTGATATCAGTGATAACGTGTCATATGTTGTTTATCAGTTTTCTTTCAATCATTTAACCTATCTAATGATCAATATTTGGTTTTAATATAAAAATCCTTTTTATTTTTCAACGGATTTTCTATGTAAGTCTCTTTTTTTTTCCTTAATAATTCTGTTTTTAACTTTCCAGCATTTTTTAATTAGCATATAAAATAAATTTAAAAAATATGATTGATTAAATTTAAAAATTATAGACTTGTTTGGAATTTAAATTTACAATATATTATTACTTGTCTTTTCAATTAAAACAAAATTAACATAAGATGTTTTAATGGATATTAAATAGTTTTGAAGGTATCCGATAATTTGCAGAAAACTCCAAAACTATTGTTGAAAATTCGTCTTACACGTTTAACTTACAGTCTTGAGAGCATAGTTAATTTCATCATCTAGAAAAATGCTATTTTTTATTATAAAAATACACCCCTAATGCTAAACTATTGTTGAAAATTCGTCTTACAGGTTTAACTTACAGTCTTGAGAGCATAGTTAATTTCATCATCTAGAAAAATGCTATTTTCTATTATAAAAAAAAAATAAATCTCTAATGTATCATAATGCTTATAAACGAATATCTAATTTTGATTTTTAAATTTATGATATAATATCATTACTAAAATCTTTAAAGAGCTATTCAAGAGATTTTTAATGAAAGAATTAAATCTTTTTTCTCTTTAAAAGCGAAATTATAAATTTATTATATTTATTATTTAGGTAGTTATCTTATACAAACGAAACGATGAACGAGAACTGCGGTTTCTAATTACTTGCATTTTATTGTCACACAGTTCTAGTTTACACGAATGCATTTTATATATATTTCGAATTAATTAATATCAAAGGAATTTACTTACACTCGCTATCGCATCATGGCAGTTTGTTTATGAGAGAATTTTATAATCATACCAAAATAATTCAAACCTATTAGTATTAAATCCGTACGATAGATGGCAGAATGTTCTGAATGCAAATAAGTGTACATATTTTTTTTTTTTTTTTATACAGATTTTCAATCATTAAAAATTATTCCACCAGAAACGGTTACGAATATTTACATAACATTGGCATTCGTCTCCATTAAAATACAGGAACGTTAAGTATCTATTTTGTAAAATGAATAATTTAGAAAAAAAAAAATATGTTGCGTTATAATTTTATATTGCTTATTAATTAATAACATATTGGTCATTTTAAAAGCAATATTTTCGTGCAGTAGCATTCCTAAAGTAAGTTTTGCTTTTATAAAAGGGGGAAATCGATAAAGTTGATACTGTCGAAACGTAAATGAATATATCGTTCTAACTAAATTATGTGAAAGCAAATATAATTTTTTCTTTACATAACCTCGATTGGTTAAAAATCGATCACAAAAAGAGAAAATAGTAAGTAATTTCTTTCATTTAGTGTCATTTCTACTATTCACTAACAATTCATACGTATAAAATGTCTGTTAATCATTAACTTCATAATTTAAATATTATTAAGTCGAGTTTTTTATTATTATTATTATTTAATTTTAGGAGGTTTCACTTCGATATTTTAGGTATTTTTCTTTAAATAAATGATACTATTTTTTTTTGGAAAAGTGGGATTATGACCTTTTCAAAAGTGGATATCAGAAATTGTCATATAAAGTGTGGACAGTTGAAAAAAAATGTTATTCACTTCGACAAACTTATATAACTCGTGTGAATCTTATAATAGCTTCAGGAAAAAATGTTCAGAGGTTTAAGGATTACATACATACATACATATAGGCTATAGTATATATATCATACAAGATTATAGTCCCAAGAAAATTTTAATTTTTTTTTTTATTCTAATTATGTATATATTATAAAAAATTATCATTTTTTGCTTATAATAATAAGGCATTAATGAAAAAAAAAGTCGTAATTTTGACGTCAACAAATAATTTTTTGATATTTAATAGCTATTAATGATTCACAAGTGCAATTAAAGATTAGTATTTTGAATTTTAATAATAAAGAATAATTAAATATTAGATCAATAAATAAAATTTCTATAACAAGCTTATAATAACAAAAAAAAAAAATTATTTATAAAAAAATTAAATATTTTACAAATTATAAAGTTCGTTTTATCTTTATTTTCAAAGGATGTTTTAATTGCAAGATAGACTTTATAAACTGTATAAATTTTATAATAATTATTTTTCATCGAAATAAAAATAAAATACGAGCCAATTTATTTATACAGATTACTTACATTTCTTCGTTCATATTAAAATTATTCTGAATAATCCAAAAATTCAACTAGGAATCTTTCAAAATTTTTTAAAGATGTTTACAGTTTGTAAAGTCGAAATTTGGATCAGCATGACGAAAATTAGAATGTATAACATCAGAATGCATAATTACGAAAGTTTATAACTTTTTTTTTACAATAAGTTATTGCTCATATTCGATAAATTACTTACTTCCTTTTTTTTTTTTTACTTTTATCATTGATGCAATGAAATGTCTGATTCATCAAAATTTCCCCTAGAATTCCTTATATTCTCTCTATCTAGCTGTTACTTTCTTAATGTTTGTATAACAAATTATTCAGTACACTGATTTAATTGGGAGGATATTTAATAATTTAACGTTTTAAACTAAGTGTTGAATCACTACAGATTTACTGAGTGCACTGTTTTAATCGAAGAGATCCGATTGATCGAGTTTACAGTTTTGTGTGATAAATACTGTATATAAATATTCGATAATCTGTAAACAATATTAATTTGAATGTTTATAATAGTCAACAACTAAAAAAAAATTATGAAAAACTTCCTTTAAAAAAAAAAAAAATATCCTCCAGAGAACGGAGTCATTCATTGTTCTGTTATCAGTGATAATGTAAAAGAAAATCGTGTTTATGGTAACTTAAACGAACGATTAATTTCCGATTCCAATATGACGTGCTAAACCATATTTCCGTTTTCCACGCAAAATTCTTTATTGACAAAAATGAGACCTGTAGATTCTAAATAACGTTACAGTATACGGTTTCAGACTGAATCTTTTATAAAGAAAAAAATTAAAATGTTGGTAAATTTAACCAAAGAAAACTGTTATGGAAATTATTTTTATTTATCATACTCATTTAAAATTTTGGTATTTTTTTTTTTTAATGAGTTGAATGAATTTATAACTAGAAACGGTTATATCAAAACAATAAACACAACTCGAATCGTTTATCGATAAACAATGTCTTAAAATTTTCGAGTTTTAAAGCTTCCAAAAAAAAATAAAAAATAATAATTTTGAAATACAAATAACAAATTATAAATTAAAATGAGGATATAAAATCGTCTGTTAAATTATCGTATCCTAGTACATAAATATACGTATTAAATGAGCAGTTTTAATGATATAATAAGCAATGCAGTCAGGAATAAAATATAGTACAACGTATAGGAATCATCAATAACTTGTAATAATTGCTTTTTAAATTAAAATGTTTAATTTTACCATTATTTTTTTGTTTACTTAGTTGTAGAAATTTAAATTAAAATGTTTAATTTTACCATTATTTTTTTTGTTTACTTAGTTGTAGAACTGTGTTGATTTTGCCAATAGTTCAGATCTTGATTCTTTCTTTTTTTTGGTTACTCTGGCAATGTTAGATTTGCTGTATCTTGATTTTTTTTTTACTCAGCAAATCCTGATGGATCTTCCAGTTTCTTTTTGGTCTGTAATATGCTCTCGAATCTTTTTTTTTTTTTTTATTATTATTTTTTTTTATTTTTTCGTCGAACTATCTATTCTTTCCACAACGAAATTATATTAATTAGTTTATGTCGAAATATTTACACTTTAATAAACGATATTCGTTAATTTATGAAAAAGCTTGGAAGTTTGCTTAAAATTCTGTTAAGTTTAACTAGAAAAGTATTCTTATAAAACGCAAATTAGAATAAATTTTTATTAGAAAATATAGATTTTTAAATTTTAGAAAATTAAACAAGATATCTGTAGATTCTTTTTTTTTTTTTTTATTATAAATAATATAAATAAATAAATAAAAATTTTAAAAATATAATTTTATAAAAATAGATTCTTTTTTTTTTTTCGTTTGTTTGTTTCCAAATAGAAGAAAAGGAAAACCAAAATACGACATGTTTGAATAGTATTTTTTTTAAACTACATTGCATCATTCTTTAATATATAAAAATTATTTAAGATCATTAAAAAAAAAGTTATATAAAAATGAACTCATATACTTGTTTGATACAAATATATTTTTATTTTCTTGGAGTAGTTATTAAATATTATAAAAAATAAACTAATAAAATTAATTTTCTTCTGTTTTCACTTTATAAAACCGAAAATAAAATATTATTACACTGCATTGTAACGAATATTATAAATTTATTTTGTAATAAGTATCAAGAGCAGCAAAATGAAAAAGAGTTATTACAGTTCTTATATCGTGACGACTAATCTCACATGTCAGTCTGTAAAATAATAACTCGAAAATTTAATATAATGAGAACTAAAAGCTTTGCTATTCATGTTTTAATATACAGTAAAACCGCGACTTACGTAAATTCGGATATACGTAACTTCTCATCCTGCCCCTCATCCACTTGTTTGTTTCACAATTACATAGTGTACATATATGCATGTGTACATATTTCATTTGTTGATTTGTTGATTAAGAGTCTTTAATTACAATTACACATTATAAACTTCTATAAAATTTATCGTTTTCTTGGTAATAAAGAGCCGTATGTATCTCAAACTAGATTTGGGAATCTATAGTTACCCCGACTTACGTTATGCTTTCCGGTCCTACTTATTACGTAACTCCGGGGTATTACGTGTTTATCATTTATATGAACTCTAAGAATTATAATATAGATAATTAGTTTAAAGCATTATTTAAGCCCGAAATAAAACATTAAAGTCAGCGATGAAAATAAAAAATAGTGAATTAAGTATAGTGAGTAAAATCATCTTTAAAGTCATTAATTTTTTTTTAATTATAGAGAGTATCGAAGAGTAATTTTTATAGGTTAAAGCAAATTTTGGAACGAATTAATCGTTTAATGCCACTTATCAATTCTTGGCAAAATACGCATCTCGGCTACGTATATAGCGACATTTTTATGAGTTTTTACGTAAAAAACGATAACGATATGCATTTTTTAAGAAGTACAAATGTGGTAACAGTATTATAAGATGGCATACTGTATACGGTATTTTTATTAAACTTGTCTAAAAGGTTCGCCTTACAACTCTATTAGACATTAGACTGGAGAGTCTATTCAGGGCAAATGGCGGAAACTGTCAGGGAAAGGAGAAAGAGAGAGAGAGAGCGCATTCGTTGATTAGAGTTGGTGTTGAGCGTGCATCACGCAACCGCCACGTCACGCACGGAAATTAGTGGTGTGACCGGAACTTCCTGAAGCTAACGCGTCTGCGCATGATCTACAACAGTACGTGAATTCGATCATATTTTAAAAGGGATTTCCAATTCGCCCGTGAAGGAATAATTTCGTTCATTCGATGTGGAAAATTACGACTTTCCCTCCATATTTAAATTTATAAAACGGGTTATTAGACAAATAAAAATGCATGATGGTCCCATTTTTGTTATTATTATGACAGTACAAACATCGCAAAGCAGTTAATTAATGCGATTATATTCACAATCGAACGTTATTTAGAGTGAAAATATAAAATTTTATTGAATTTAAACTAAAAATAGAGTAATTTTTCGGTGCTGATATCATTGATATCCCTCGAATGAGAGATTGGAAAGCGTCTTTAAAATTCTAGAATACTTTAAAAGTTTAAAATTTTCTTATGATCCATTTATAAAGGAGGAAGATAACGAGACTAATTTCGTTCTCCAGTCTCGTTTTCGTCCACTTCCGGTCCTTACCTATCGATCCAGGTCCAAAGTTAGAAGAAGGACAAGAAGATAGATAGGAAGGTCACGGAGTCCAGACGACCAGATGAATCCCTCCCTACCTGCAGCAGTTGGGAGATGGATGACCGGTAACTTGGTCATCAAGCAATATCATCACCGCCCACTCGGTAACGCTAAAACGGGGAGGCAAAACAGTTCATCGAAGTCAATGCACTTGCAACGGGGGAAATGAGTTAAGGGGAGGAAATTAATTGTCGTATATAAAAATGTCTACATATATATATATATATATATTTATAAAAGTAACAATTTGAATAATTTTGATGGGGGTTGATATAAATATATATTAAACTTGGCCGAAAAATGATTTTAAAACTCAATTTATAGAGGCGAGACGAGATACAAGTTCTTTGCAAGTATCCCAAGATACATCAAAATACGAAATTCCGAAGATGGACAGCATTTCCTTAGCAACACTAGGAGAATTGCAGCTAGAAAAACAAGAACTAGAAGAGAGACGGGGTGTAGGAGGTCGTCCTATGGATTGGGTGATTTAGGAGCACTCGGCGGAGCGCCATCTATCAGACGCTGTCATGGAAAGAAGCTGCGATTGAAGCTTCTCTTCTGTAGATAGTCCGGGTAAAGGAACCTGCACTTGTGAAAAGAGAAAATTCTAGATCTCATTCTACTGCGCAGTCGTAGATCAATTAATGAGTTTTCACCCCAGAACTGTTGCTGCTGTGCCAGAAGCGAATTCATTTCGGTGCAGAAATAAAACGAAAAAAAAAAAAAAAAAAGCGGTAGCTATATTGCCTACTTTACCAAATATTCTACTTTACCAAATATCTATTAATAGTTGAAAATTCAGTAAAAATCATCTATCTTTGGGTTTTGTTTACTGTATACTGTATAGGAAAATCACTCGGTCTTACGGTTTGGAAATTTGAATTGAAGATACATCGATGATTTATGTTTAAATATCATTCTGTCAATGCCCAGAATTAATCTTTCAAATATTTATTTATTGAAAATATAAAAAGGCATACATAGTATATAATACATTACGTGCAAAAATTATGCATTTTTTTATAGCAAATAATAATAAATAATATTGCACGGCGTATTTTTCTTTATCCTTAAACAGCAGAAGTAACATTTAAATCACATTTGATCTACATTATATTTATAGATCATATTGTAAGAAAACAAAGAGCAATTCTTCGAAAATTAAGAGCAATTATTAAATTGCTCTTCGAAATAAACATCAATTCTCTCTCTCTAATAAAATAATTGCTCTTTATTTCTGTCAAAATGTAAAGAACAATTTTTTTTATTAGAGAGGATTAAACTTCTATTCAATTTTTACAAGTATTTATCAGTGAAAAATATTTTGTGATGTTTCATAATTAAATTATTCAGATTTATTTAAATGTTTACTACGTTAATCGGGTCTTATGCGAGATGACAGTTAAGGAAACGTTCAAATTTAAGGTAAATGATTAGCGACATCATTCTCATCATAAGAATGTGGATGCATTATTTTCAGACTCGCTCTAATTCCAGGAAAACTAAGTTGAAAATTGAGACATCGCTGAAGACTCGATACAAATATATCTATGTAAATTAATACCGAATAAATCCTTCTAAAAATAATAAATTAATTTAATCTATAAATACAGTCAGAATTATGATGTGTATAAGTAAAATTATAAAAACTGACAAAGCATAAAATGGTGATATGCAACCGAATTTACTTGTAATCCTAACTATATTTCAACAACGTGCCCAGCACTCAGAGCTTGCAGAATATATTCAGCTCCAAGAAACGGAAGTGGAACAATTCTAAGAGAAATGTCTTTACACTTTTATGCTTAGAATAGCATTCCAAATCATCTGTTGCAGTTTGAAAGCCTGTTTGATACACCATAAGTACTGTTTAATCAAATAATCATATATTATTACAAAGATATATTTTAAAGATTATATTCTTTAGATCCTTAGAAAAATGCATATATACAGTGCCGGATTTACCTATAGGCCGACTAGGTTCCCAGCGATTCTAACGGGCCCCAAAACTATCAATCAGTTTTCAATTTTTATAAACTTTTAATAAGAAAAAATGGGTTTTTATTAAAGTGCTAGATAGAAAGTAAAATTTTAAAGGTTCCTTATAAGTTTTAAGTAACCTTTAAAATTAGATGTTGCTGATTTGAATTTTTAGGAACCCCAAAGCCTCGCTCATCCTAGGGCCCCCCAAAAAATGCAAATCCGACTCTGCATATATAGTAGTAATCATGAATAAACTTTTATTTTGCCGAAGGGTTACTATATCAAACAGCAACTGATTATACATTTTGCATATTAAAAATGTTTACTATGTAAAATATATAGGCATTCAAAATTTTATCATTATATTATTAATAGTCGGTCTAATTTTTGGATGTCTGCGACAGTGAAAATTATTTGTTATTATTAATCATTTAAAAATTAAAGAATAAAAATTACATTGAAATTGTAGTTCTTCTAAAAAGACAGAATTTGCAGATGGCGCTGTAACATAATAATGGATGCCAATTTACGATTCCTTCATCGATGGATTCCTTACACCAATTCGGAGATGGTTTTCGTCGTTATATACAGTATTATAAGGTTATATTTCCGCTCATTTATATGAGCGGGTAATTTCTAGTATTATTAAATTTTTCTGATAGATTCTAATTCCAAAATCAAGAATATTTAGCGTTTTTGAACAAATTTCTATTCTATTTTTTTATATTAATGAATCTAATTTCTTCAGAATGATTTTTTTTTCACCTTGTTAGAATAAAATATGTCGAAAAAAAGAAAAAAAATTTGAATTGCCTAGCGATCTTACACTGAATTTTTTCTTCTTTCGTCAATAAATTAGTTACGAGATTTATAAATCTAAGTTATGACGTATATTTTGGTAATTATCTCATGTTAAACGATGTAACAGAATTTCCATGTTAAATACATTGCTGCATATTATACTTTTTGAAAAATATACTAATCACAAGCTTAATATATATTTTTTATTTAATTTATTATATATATAATGATGATACATATTTAAATAAGTTTATTACGTATTTTTATTTATTCTCGATATAATTTTTGAAATTTCAGTTTTGCTTATTTGATAATTATTGCAGTTTCTTTAATCTTTTTAAGTCATTACTCGTTTAGCGAATTTTATGACTAATAATAGAATTTATGCGATTACGGTATTTAAAATTCGAAAATTAAGATTTAACGATAGAAAGCGAACGGGTAAACAAACATTTGAATAAAAATAAAATTTTTAATTTATTTTATTAAACTAGTAAATTGAAAATATTCTATAATTGGAAAATTTTCTCTCGATGTAATTGCAAGAGAATGAAAGCAGGTAAGTTCATTCGATAAATTTTTCAATCTATCATAGCAAATTACTTGTACTGAGATATATATATATATCAATATTATCTGTGAACAGTGGCTATCAGAGAGGGGGATATGAGAGAAGGCTGCCACGGGCCTCACGATTTTAGGGGCCTCAATTTATAACTCAATATGTTAGAAAAAATGCATTTGTATATTTTTATACTGTTCGAGTTTCACTGTTTGTCAAAATTTGAACTTCTCTATCAATCTTATCGCTTTTCTTGTACACTTACCACTGTATATTTGTCAATTTTGTCTTTTTTTTTTTAAGGGCCTCAAAAATATTAGTTGCCCTGGGCCTCATATTTTCTCTGAAAGTCTTTGTATCCACTGTATATTTGTCAATTTTGTCTTTTTTTTTTGAAGGGCCTCAAAAATATTAGTTGCCCTGGGCCTGATATTTTCTCTGAAAGTCTTTGTCTGTGAAAGATTTGTATTTTAAATTTTTATTTTGATTTACACAAAAGAATTTAATTTTGTCCATTTACTGTTTTACTCTTTATAATCAAATTAATTCACTTTGCTTATTTACTAATTAGTGTCTTAATGATAATTTTTTTTTTCAATATTCTAAAGCAGAGTTTCTTAACCCTTTTTGTTATATGGACCTCTTTGCCTGTTAGTTGAATCTTTCAATCCATTGCGGGGTCTGGAGTCATCAAAAGGTTAAGAAAGTCTAGCTGCTTTCTTAACCTTTTGATGACTCCAGATCCTCCCAATGGATTTTCCAACATGGTTTCATACCCCCTCACTTGACTGTCGAAAAAATCATCATAATATTAGTTGTCAGTATGACTTCCAAATAGGCATAAATAAAATAAATACCAATACCCAGAGATCGAGTCCTATACTCCCAGCATTTGGTTCTCATACTCTCAATGGGTATGGATCCCCCAGGTTAAGAACCCCTGCTTTAGCCTAATAGGCCATGGATCCCTATTAAGTGAAGGCCACGGACCCCTTCTCACAGAATATTTTTAAATATACAAAATAAAATTACGAAGAAAAGCAATTTATATTAAAATATAGTTAATAAAATAAAAAAACATGAATACAATAATATATATTATTCTTTCTTAGCACATTGAATAATAATAATAATATAATAATAAAATACACTTATATAGGAAATATAAGTAACATTATATTCTTATATAGGAGTAGTAAGGATTCCAGTATCCTTATATATAGGAAACTTCAAGTTACTTTTTATTTATTAAAGATATATCAGTGTGAAGACTGTTGTTGATCACAAATATAACTAATACTACTGTAATTTATTGCATACATTTTTTAACAGAAGGAAATGCTAGATTTAATTAGTGATCAGAGAAAATAATGAGTTGATTTTTTTCTCATCCAAGCTTACTGACCACCCCTGAAAATTTTCTATGGCTCTCTGATTAAGAACCCCTGTTCTAAAGAAATCTGAACCTATTGTATAATAAAAAAAAACTGAAATTATTTGTTAAATTACAAACTAATAAGTTAAAATATTATATTTATTATTGTATATTATTTAATTAATTTATTTAAATGTTTCCTTAGATCTTTTATAATTTTTTTCCATCTTTAGAATTAGATCTATGGTCACATCCGACTTTGTGCAGTATATCAATGTTTTAATCGTCTACAGAGAGAGGAAAGTTTGTGCATGGACAGATTAGAGTATTACAAGCTCCGGATGTTTCGCTAATGAAAATTACACGTGAATTATTCACTGGCTTTCTTAACTCAATAGCATCCTCGATTCTCAAATAAATAAGGAAGTCATCCTATCCATATAACACACCAAGCACTTCAAGAAAGTATTTAATATTGATGAATTTGTTATTTATAAAAATATCCAAATCTCGTGAGAGATTCCTAATATGTCCTTTAATATTCTTTCAGATTCTACTTAAGAAATAACTCATTAGTAAATCTCGAAAGAGATTTATTAATGAGATGATGAATAGATCTGTATCTATTTATTTCGGAATAGATGAGGAATGAGAGGATGAATAGATCTGTATCTACTTATGTTAAATAAACAAAAATAATAAAAATTGCTAATATCCATAAAGTGATAAAAACTTCCAAAAAATCTTAATTTTTTTTTTTTTTACAGAAATGCGAGTCTAAATAAAAAAAAAAAAAAAAGGTGAAATCCTAATAGTGGTGGTGATAATGCGAGTCTAAAAAAAAAAAAAAAAATAAGGTGAAATCCTAATAGTGGTGGTGATAAAGTCGAAATCCTTACTTAAGCTTTATCTTCTAACAGGTAATGGTAAATCTCGTAATCCTGATAACTAGCAAACAAAAATAAGCATGTTAAATTCTTAGTTTTTGCAAGATAAAGAAAAGTACAATGGCAGAAACTTGTTGCTACTGTTATTTTGATCTGTAATATTTATTTTTCTTATGCTATTTTACGAATATATTTCGATTTTTTAAATTTTAAACGATAAATTAATTCGTTATAGTAAAGTATCAATATGGAGAGAAGAGCGAGGAAAATAAGAAGGGGAAACTGCTCCAAAATGATTCTCTTAAGCAAAAACCCCCCAAAAAATTCAAAATAAATTGTTATTGGATTAATTTATCTGTATACTTTGAAAGACTGTTCTTCCAACTATAAAATATCACAAACGGAGGATTATTCATTCGAAATGAGAGAAAAAAAAAAAAAACAAAAATTCGAGATCTATGCCAAAGGATCATTTTGTACATCCACTTGTCCAAAATGATCCCATAGGGATCAGTTTGCCCCAGATATTTAATACTGTATTATTTATCAATTGTAAGTAAAATAGTAGGCAAAAACATGTTTTTATTATAACTATATAAAATATTATTCCATGTTTGTGGATGCAAAAGAAACATCAATCAACTAAAATTTTGATACCTTAAATCGCAGGCATGGATTATCATTTAATCGAAATGCCACATCCCAAAATACACTGACCTAACCTAACTAGTATATAACCGCCATCTTGTTTGCAGTACTACAAACTTTGCTGGTTTGTCAACAAGTGACAATAAAACTTAAGAAATACAATGGGGGATCGTTTCATCCAGAGATGGTTTCTTCAATATTTCACTTACATTGATAAAATTTTAAAATTTTTTTTTAAATTTAAAATGACTTTTATTTAAAAATATTTCGATTATTATTGATTAAAAAAAACAAAACATTTTTAAGTCTACAATATAAATGAATTTTATCCGCACGTAACAAGTCAATCCACATCATTACCTAAGCTTTGATTCATTAAAACTGTATATTTTTATAAAAATTTATAAAATATTCTTGAAAATTATTTTAATTGTAAAATAATTAATAAATAAAGCAAATATATATTTTTAATTATTTTCCAACAAAATTTCTCTCCAATCAAATTATTAATAACTAGAAAAATTAGCATTATACGATAATATAAATGCTTCTTATTAATTAATTAATATAATAATTATACTGTAAATGCTTTTTATTAATCAAAAATTATTAAATTATATAAAAATTATCGGATTTAATTGATTTTTCGATTAAGAAAGAGAGAAATTAATACGATTTTATCTATATGCGACTTTGTTTTTTTTTCTACATATTAATTTTTATAATTTAAATTATAGACAATGAATTATTTTTTATACTGAATGTTTCAACTTTTTTTCGATTTTGTTATTTTTATAACTAGTTCACGATTTTCCTGACAAATAAATGTAAAAATGACGAAGCTATTCTGGAAGATGTTGATGACACTCTAAGGAGTTCTTCGTTTGAACACCAGATGGCATCGTATCACGCCGCCATCTTCTCTATCCTCGGGGTTAGATCATAGGAATGAGGGAGTGGGCAATTATCACTTAACTGCACGCTTCGACTCTGCGGCGGAATCATCCGTTTGGACATTGATCAATAACTTCCGGTCACGTGCCATTCACGTGAATCTATGATGATGTAATTCTTGTAAAATCAAAGATCTTTGTTTTTCTTAATAAAAAATGGATATCAATGAATGTGCATCGTATATAACTAATTATTTAAAAAATTCTTAATCGATTACTTTAAAATCTTTAATTTAAATCGATTTTCATTACGATTAGTTTGTTCTTACTCTTCTCTATCGATAATTAAACAAAATTGAATACTCGATCTGGTTGCCTCAATAAACAATTTTAATTAATTAAATGAGTTAAGATGATGATGATGATAATTAATCATTATCATCATCTATTCTAGTAAATTTCAGGTGTAATGTATCGGTATTGATCGGATGTCTTAATAATTGAATTTTGTAGTGGAGAAGACATGCAGATGAGGTCGAACTTTGTTGATCGTTTTCCAGCGCTTCCTTTCTAAATGGGACAACATTAACTGAGGTTAAGGTTCGTGTGTTACCTTCAGTATGCCAAACTTAGCTGTTTGCCACCAACATAAATTTAATTAATGTTGATAGTGACGTTTTCCGAGAAAAGCTGATGTTTTATGATCGGCTTTCTCTATATTTTTTTACTTTTTCAAAAACCTCTTTGTTAAAAGGACACATTATACTTTATCGTTAAATTTGATTCTCAGACGTTAAAAACCATTCGTTGCAATTACTAATCTTTAACAAGATTATTTTTTTAGTAAGAGTAGTTGTAATAATACATTTTTATTTATTTTAAAATGGAAACCGTCAAACATTTATTTTTTTCGTATTTTATTTTACAATATATTTTTAAAAATTCACAAAAAATATCATATTTCTGTTCAAGCATCACGAAGAATATATATATATATATAAATTATGGTTTATTATATTGTAACAACTTTAAAACATAAACTAGAAATTAACATTTATGAAATATTTCGTATTCATATATACTCGAATATAAGTCGAGAAATGGTGGACATTTCAAAAAAAAAAAAATGTACATTTTCTGCTTCCAGAAGCACGGAACTAGGGGTTGACTTATTGAGGTCGACTTATACTCGAAATTAAATGGTATATAATCAGCAATTAAATAAATTATGAAGATAAAAAAAGATTGCAATCAGATTATTGTGGGGATCTTGATTACAGATAAATTCATAAGACAAGAGCGAAATTAAATGAAATAAAATCATTAATTAGATATTATTTAATTCATATTCAGTATGAAAGCTATATATCTATGATTACTGTAGCAGATGATGGTGTACATAATTATTTAAGAAATGAATCGCACGATTTCATCGATATTTAGATGATTAATTATTATCAAAGTTTTCAAATAACCAGCCACAAATATATTGTGCTCTTGGAACATCATAAGCATTAAAAGATATTATGAGAATTGATAAATTTCTATCAAACCTGAAATAAGAAGTTCAACACTAATCACCTTGTAAATTCCTTAAATTATGATCTGTTATAATCTGATGATATGTTTTGAAGAAAGATAACAAAAGATTCTTTGTAGGAAAAGACAATCTTAGAATCTGTAAAATTCATAATTTTCAATATAGTAACATAGAACATGAGTTAAAGCATTCGATTTATCACATTGTCATGTCAATTAATTAATTAAACAAATAAATAGAACAATATTATGTATGAATTAATGTTAAGTATATTATGCAACAATAAAATACAAACGTATAATCAATAAGATGATTATTGATGATCTGTATTTGAACAGATTATATTGGGATAGGAAAAAACTTCTTAATTGCTCTAAACGATTGTTCAGGTTGTTCAAAATGTCTGCTTAAGAACATGTTGAAGTAGTAGTAATTGTGTTTATAATAAAAAGATGTGTAGTAATTAATTTCGATAAAGTAATCGTGAAAAGGTACTCGACCAACTATCTTCTAGAATTAAAAGGCAAAATAAAAATTCAAAATTTTCGAAATTCTTATTGCAGAATTTCAAATATGAACAGAATTTAAAATAATTACTGATAAAAAATAATTGAAGACATGTATATATAAATTTAATGTAATAAGTAGACAATATAATATGAACAGAATTTAAAATAATTACTGATAAAAAATAATTGAAGACATGTATATATATATATATATTTAATGTAATAAGTAGACAATTCAAGAAACTCAAAAACTGAGATGGAATTCTTTCAATCATAATTAATGGGGTTAATTAAATTAGTTATTTTGAATCACTTCAATAATTCGACATTATTTATTTTAGTTCATTTAATGCTGATTTATTTACTTTTAATTTTTATGATTTTAAATACGGAATATAATTACATCCTATTGCTTTATTTAGTAATTAAAAATGAAAAGAATCTTGTTATTGATTTAAAAATCAATAGCAAGTAATTTAAAAAATAATCAATATAAATTAATATAGATTAATACGTATAAATTATTAATAACAAAAATAATGGAGATGAAAGAATTATTTCTGAAACTTATAAAATTTTTACTTTTTATGTAAGGTTCAGTTTTTGAAGTACTGTATTTAAATTTGAAGTATTTAAATACTTTTAAATTCTTCTAAAACTGAAAATCACTAAATATAACGCAAAAATATTTATTTATATTTAATAAAAATTAATAATTTAGTATAAAATTTATAATTTTCGCTACTGTAACAGTACACGATCTAAATTATTTGATCTATCACTTTTCTTATGGTAATATTATTTGATTAAGTAAATAAATAGATCAATGTTACTTGTCTATAAGTACGATCATATTAGAGCTTTGTATTATTGGAGATTTTTCAATAAGTAAATCGTACGATCAGATTAATTTTCTGTTAAGTTTTTGTTGTGTTTATACCGTTTACTGAAGTACTGTATCTGTATTTAAATTCAAAATTCCGTTAAATCGAAACTGACATTTTCAGTTTATGTTTCTGCCGTATTTTCAGTTTATGTACAGTAACTTACAGACATCATAATTTTAATAAAAAATATCTGAGAAAATGAATATTTTCAAAATAAAGATTTTTGCCATGTGCATGAACAAAGATGAACATAATTTACAATATGCATGTTATTAAACTCATACATTTTTAAATATGGAGAAAGGTGTGTAGTAATTTCTTCCATGCCATATCATAATCGTTAGTTCATCCGTATATGGCAAGAACATAAAATTTTATATATTGCGTTGTATTTTATAAATCTACTTCAAAACTTTCAAGAGAAATATGAGAAAATAACCGATTTCACGTAATTTATAAGACACACGATGTCAAGCGCAATGCAATATAGCAAGATTTCTTTCTCGTTATCTGGCAACCACATATTATTTTTAGAAGTTTAAAACTTTATTTATTTGAAAATAAAAACAAGTTGTAGTTTTAAATTTCTCAAAATAATTATTTTCTTGAAGGTAGAAAGCAAGCAATTTTATTTAACTTGAAGGCCAACTTGATTGGATACGAACGGAATGCAGTTTAATTCACTACCATATAAAAGTAATCAGAAAGGAAAATAACTTCAAAATTGTAATAACGGCTTTTATATTAGGTTGTAAGAAAAGAAATTAAATAAAATGAGACATATACATGTTAATTAATTTGCTAACGGCTATCCATCAGAAGATATTAACCAAAGACAGTTTATCTTCGATCGAAAGAGAACGACCAAAATAGCGTAATGTATTCGGTTCATGATAGCGACTCATCTTGGTAGTTATGTTTTTGCAACATTTGTTAACATGTTTAGTAATGTTAACAAGATAAAAATTGTGTAAGAGTATTCCTGTTTCTTATCGCAATTTCCATACCAATCTATAAATTAAAGGACTTGTAACAGAACATAAATAAAAAGAAAAAAACGAAGTTACGGAAATATTGAATGCATTAAAATTATTATTATTTGAAAATTTTTTTACTGGAACTAAAATAGAATTATGAAATTTGAATAAAATTAGAAAATAATTATTTTATTATTTAAATAAAAAATATCATTCTGCCTTATCTACTTGAAGTCACATTAAAACAATCTTGTATTATATCTTATTTATTAAAATTAGTTAAGCCGCCATATTGCACATAGGATATACTGTATCTACTTTTGGCCATATGGTTTGGCCAGATAATGAGAAGAGATGAGGACTATACGGGCAAAAGACTTATGAACATAAAAGTTTAAGGAAGGAGGAAAAGAGGACGACCCAAGAGAAGGTGGCAAGATATCGTTGATGACGATCTGAGATCAAAGGGTCTCAGAAGGAAATAGACAAAGGACAGAACGCAATGGAGAAAGCTCATCAAAAAACAGCGACCCCATATAGAAATGGGAAGAAGCTTGTTGATGATATACTGTATCTACTGGCGACCTTTTTTGGAGACCATCAGAAGCTGGCCAACACGTATGATGTGGTCAACAGGAAAGTTAAATGCTGAGATTCAATGGGTCGGGCCCGGATCTCTTCTTTAAAACTAGAAGTGTGAGACCAGGAATTGAACCCTATCACTAAAGTAGTAAACGATTGCTTTATCACACAGCTATTCCGCTGACGTTTCAATTTAATTAAACGATTCAAAAGGATAGAAAATCAATGATTATTAATTAATTTTATGATAAATAGTTTAGAGTTAGCACTTTTCTTAGCTATGCTTAAATTACTGTTTAATTCAGTGACCAAAATAAAGTTCAAAATATTCAAATTAGTTTTTATTTCTGTTGCAAAAATTTACGGTATTTCTTTATTTACTTTTTAAACACTATTTTAAGATTTATAAAAAAATATTTATCCATTAGTAATAATGGTACGATCAATTATATACAAAAAATTTATATTTGTGTGTGGGGAGCTCGAAGAGAAAACTAATAAATTTAAAATATGAATATTGAACATTTTTAAGTATTTTATGATCATTTACGAAAATAGTGAGTTTATAAATTAATATAATAAAGTATTTAAAAAGATCTTCACATTTTACAAATTTTTAAACTTGCAACTGACAATTTTCACAACTTTAAATGACTTGTTTGTCTAATTTTTCTCAACGTGAAAACTTTTCCAATCTGCCATTTCAATCAAATTTCTTGCATTCGAAATTTCTTTATAAATTCACTTGTCAGTACTAATTTAATTGTTGAAAAATAATATTTTTAAATTTACATATTTATAACTTTCTTCTAGTCTGTTTGACAAGTTCAGGTAAGATGAATTTGCTTTATAGAAATCAATAGTTTAATGTACTTCAATTACGAAATGCATTAAACTATTAATCTGTTAAGAGAGACGTTCCCTTGAGGGATTAATTTAATTCTAATTCATAAAAGAACATATTAATAAATCCACTTTTGAAAATCTCTCTTAATAGAAGTGAGTTTTAATTAACATTAAACTATTAATCTGTTAAGAGAGACGTTCCCTTGAGGGATTAATTTAATTCTAATTCTTAAAATAACATATTAATAAATACTCTTTTGAAAATCTCTCTTAATAGAAGTGAGTTTTAATTAATAGAAAACATTAATAAGAATAATAATTATTTTTTCTTAAAGCTTGTATTTTATTCAAGTTATTTTTGCTTACATCGAAAAAGAAAAGGAGGAAGACAAATAATAATAGACTAACCAACTTCAGCAAGATAAATATTTATCAACAACAACAGCAACTTAATTAACTAAAGTTATTTCATCACATTCATGAAGAATATGATGAATACAACAGTATTTTATTTAGCATATTATTGAAAAAAGACAAGATTGAAAACAGTTTAATTTCTTATTTTTCAAAATTCTAAATCTGATTTTTCAGGGGAATCCGGATTATGTCATTGATCTCCATCTTCATCATACCATTGTACTGTACATGTGGCAGCTATGGCATGTCTGTGATGAGCTTTTAACTCACCAATAATCTTTGAATAATTGAATTTGCACAGAATTTTTTTTAATAATGAAAAATTTTTATTGAATAAGCAAATTTTTAATTGAAAAAATAAGATGATATGATAGATTTTTTTAAATAAGTCTACTTGTGAATTTGTCAGTTCGGGATTTGATATACTTTACTTGTACATATCGAAACATTTTAAAAAAATTCAATTTTAATTAATCCGAATTTACAAATTATTATTTTGGTGTATTCATTTAAATTTCATCTTTTACACTATACAAAAAAAAATTTTGAATCAAATATTTTACACACCAAACATTTCTCTGAAAAGATTATTTGTTCGGGATTTGATATACTTTACTTGTACATATCGAAACATTTTAAAAAAATTCAATTTTTTTAAAATGTTCATTGTTCATGTTCAAATTCATTTAAATTTCATCTTTTACACTATACAAAAAAAAATATTTTGAATCAAATATTTTACACACAAAACATTTCTCTGAAAAGATTATTCGCACTTTTATATAAAAATTGTTCTCTCAAGAGATTTTGAAAAAATTTGACGTACATATTTACAATAGAGAGCAGACTATTGTTGTCTATTATGGTTTTTCTATAAAGATCGAAGAGGACTGCGTTATAATTGAAAAATGTAAACAATGTTTGAAAGCTTATTTCATAATAACGGGTAGAAATTTGATAACCAAATACGACACAATAATAGTAGACATGTTATTGCATAGTTTCCAGTAGAAAATTTTCATTAGTCTTTTTTTTTAAATAGTTATTCGGAATTTTAAAAAATTCATTTTTATTTTTAAGATTTCAAAGTTTTGCGTGTAGAGTTTCGACAAAATTGTTTTTACTTTATTATATAGTATTATTATCTTAAAAGCTTTGTAGAGTTTTGGTTGATATCTGCTGGAAAGAAAAGCAGCAAAGTCTAAAACTATATATGCTTTCTTTCCTTGTAAACAACCACAGCGCGACAATTATATTACAGGAAGTTATGTGGAGTGTATTAATATGAAAAATAGTTATCATATTATATAAATAAAAAAAGATCTTATAAGGTAGTAACATAACACCAGAAAAACTTAATCGGGATTAAGAGCTTAATTCTGGTCTATACCGAAAAAGTAAGAATGCTTTGTTATTTTTGTATTGTTTTAGATAATGCAATACTGTATATGCCAATGTTTTGATTATTCTTCATCCTTTAAATATCAGATTATCACAAAAGCAATACCATTTTTGGCATTAAGTTTTGAAAAGATATAAAAGATAAATAACTTGATAATTTAATCAAGTATATATTATTCATTTGAATCAATAACACACTTTCTACGTTGTAAAAGCTTTAAAAATTCATGTTTAGACAAGCTTCGACATGTTTGAACAAGTACAATATAAAAAAAGTTACTTTTGTGATGATCTGATATTGTGAGTTTTCAAGATTTTAAATCTTCAATTATGGGGCAACCTCTTCAATTCTTTTAAGAAAAAATGATAAGGGACATCTAGATTCTACACATTGCATTCAATATTCTATGAAGTTTCATTAAATTCTTATCAGGAGCATATTCTTTATAGAAGTGCAGAACAACGTTTTAGTGAATATTTTCAATGTAGCCACTTAATATATTGAACAATAAGTATAAAAGTATTTTTTTTAAATCCGAAACTATCCAAAGTAAATTTCAAACATCTATTTAAACAGAATAATTTAAAACTTTATTTTAAACGTCATTTTTTTTTTCTGGTTCAGTAATTTTACAACGAGACGAATTGAAAACTTAATTAAAATTTCAATTTATTAATTTTTTTTTTTGAAAATTTCAAATAAAATTTTAAAATATTTACCATTAAATCAATAATGGTTCCAACTTAAAATCAGTCGATCTTCGCCATTTTGTTTTATAAAAGTAATCAATTTAATACCTTGATTTAATGATTCAGATGAAAAAATTTGTAAATTTATTTGAATTTTTGCATATAGATAAAACCATGGCAAATTTATTTTGAATATTTTAACCATTTTGAATAAATAAATTCAAAAAAGTTTCTATGTATTTAATAAAAAAATATTTTGGATTTTCTTCTTCCCATTATTTTAAAAAAATATTTTTATAATCCATGATTCTTTATGAGAAATTCAGTTTCTGAAAACTTAAAATATGGACGTTCGGTGATGAAATATCTTAAAACTATTCAATTTGAGATAATAAATAAGCAGTTATATCATTAAAATTCTCGTTTTTTTCAGAGAAATTCTCTTATTTAGCTATACGTAATATCACATAACTATATAAAAAAATATGACGTTTTAAAATAAAATGTTATTCACAAGATAACATATAGTATGAAAAGTATTTACAAAATGACACGACAGTTCATAAAAATTTATATAAAATTTCTTGCCAGAGATATCAGAAATATGAAATTTAAAAATTTTACAAGAAAAATATATCTTTGGATGCCTTTCGTCCGAGATAAGCATAGAAAATATTGGGAAAAATTTATAATGATTCAGTCAATGCAATAAATAATATTATGAGATTAAGATCGCTCAATTTCATAACTTCTGTTGACTCAAACTCAGGACCGTCTTAACAGCATTATGGGCAAACCAGTGTGCTGAGGCTCCCAAGAAAACCACTCAGAGGAATAAAAAGTAAATGGTACATACACAGATTAGCATGGGGCCCCTGAGCAAGTGCCCATCGGGCCCATGCATTAATACGGCACTTCTAAAACTTGATGTTTTTTTTTCTTAAAAAAGCAAAGAAAACCACTCAGAGGAATAAAAAGTAAATGGTACATACACAGATTAGCATGGGGCCCCCGAGCAAGTGCCCATCGGGCCCATGCATTAATACGGCACTACTAAAACTTGATGTTTTTTTTTTCTTTCAGAGAGAGATCAGAGAGATTTAGGATTTAATCATACAATGGATAAATCAATATGTAGAAAGTTGCAATTATTTTACGTATAACTTTCTATCATTGTAAAAAATCTGGATCAATTCGAATACTGTAACTTTTTTAAAATTTTAAAATATATGGATATCTTCTGAATAATTTAGCACTATAAACTGTAATCATTATAGAATTAAGTTTTAAGTCAATTAAATTCCAATTACAATTTATATACCAATTGGGAAATATATAAGAATTGAGGTATACCTTAATCAAGCACTCACCTTTGAACCTTATTTAATTATTTTCCTTCTGGACATAAATTTTCTGATTCCAGATCTTCTAAATTCTCAAATTCTATTAAATCTATTCACTTAAATATATCAAGATTTATAAGATAAAATTAAGTAATGACTATAACATTCTGTTAGATATCAAGAAATGTTTATGATTTCTGATATGTACTTCTAGATTTATATTTGAACAGTGATTTTAGAAAAAGAAAGTTTTGATATCTAACATATGATAAGCTTCTGTTACTGAGCAAATTTCACCTACATAATTGCAAGAATACATGAAAAACTCTTGTTCATTCCACATATAATCTTTGAAAGTATCTTGAAAACATTTTCAACATATACGATCGCTCAAATTTCTATATTTAATTAAAAAAATATTTTGTATACATAAAACAATCATTCGAAATATTCATTATTTTAGCGTAGGAATATTTTAAAGAATTATGTTTAAAAATTAGCATAAGATGATACCTTCATACAAAATATTGAAGAAGTGTTCTGTAACATATGAAAATGCTATAGATAAATGAAAAAAATATATAAATTAAATTGCTGAATATTGTATAATTATATTTTTCTAATATTTATTAAAAATAGTTTGTTAAAAATAAAAATTTCTCTACTTATTCTCTAGTACAGTTAAGATGTTATTAGAACAAGCAATTGTAGAAGTTTGTGGCTGAAAATATGAAAACATCCGTAGAATAACAAAATATCATTAGAAGTGGACTGTAATCATCCTGAAAACGGATAATAACTACGACAGACTACTTCAATACGACATATCTTGTGAGATTAAAAAAAAAACATATTCAAATTCCGTACTATATCTTATCAAAAGTTTCAAATCTGAACAAATTCAGAAGTATCTTGAGGAGAATGCCATTGAAGTATACTCGTCTCTAGTGAATTGTTGAATTCTTGCTTCATTATTGATAAAAATCAATGTCGCGAAAAGAACTTTACTGAAAATATTTTAATTTTTAGTAATAATTTTTAATGTTATATACTGAGAGTATATTTTATCAAGCATTTAAGAGCTCGAACATATTTTTTAAACAATAATAAATGAGTTAATTAATTCAAGCATGCAGTCGCAGTTTAATTAAAGAAATAGTTACATTCGTCTTTTGTGAGTTTTCATAAACTTTGTCATTGTTTATTCAAGTTCTTTACACTATGTTTTTAACACATTCACTTACTTTACATGGACAGATTTTCTTCTATAAGCAAACAAACCATACACTTAATGAAACCGACTTTACTTTGTATAAAACAGGAATAATGTTATTAAGAAATTAACATAAATTAAAGATGTGTCTGTAATTACAGAAAGAGAAAGAAAATCTCCAACAGCACGTTATTCTCTGTTTAACTGAAAATTAATTAAGATCACTTATGCCATTTATATATATACACGTAGATATCTAATAATGATAAGTCACAGCAATAGGAATTGATTTCTCTCGATGCTTAGTAAATGGCATAACAACATAGCAGAGTGATTCGTTACATCACGGTCCGAAACTTTAAATCCAATTTATTATTAATGAAGCAAATTTGTATTGACAAGAATGTAAACTAGAGAATCAGTAATTGAAGTCAGGTAGATAAATTTAAGAGAGAATGCATCCAAAGACTATATTTCCACGATAAACAAGTGGTTATATGAGATATCCTGTAATTTCCTGTTTGTGCTAGTCAATGCGGAATCTGACGAATGTTCAATAACAATAAATGCCAGATTCTCTAATGTATCCACGAAATCGAATACTGAACATTATTAATTTAATCCTTATCAATAATGAAATAATCTAACAATAAATCGTAATATATGTTATTCATTTTATTCGAAAATTAATGTAATCATAAGAGGATTACAGAAAAGTAAAAGCTGAATATTAAATTTATAAAAGAATAAGAAAAATACTAGGTAATGTCGTTTTTAGCGCTAAGTTTTGAAAGGATATAAAAGATAAGTCACTTGCTAATTTAAATTTAATGTTTAGACAAGCTGAGACAGGTTTGAACAAGTAGAGTATAAAAATAGACATTTGATAATTAATTTTTACATAGTGAAAATTAAATGACATTAATGCTCCAATTAATGCACGATTTAATTATAAGATATTCTTAATTATCGCTTAAGAAGATAGTATGTAGGATTTATAACAATATTGAAAAAAAATTATTTTTATTTATTTTCTAACTGAATATGTGATGGCTATATTTTTAGCTGAAAGAAGAGGGTACAAAAATATTATGGAAATTATAAAGTACGAGAATTTAATATGATTGATGTGAAGTTTTCTATTCTCTTATCTCTCACGAGATGTCTTTATTGTGGATGAATTGCCGTCATTATCCTTCTTTTGGTTAGGTTAGGTTAATTAGGTTACGTCGCCATATCCTCATGGGATTTACTGTATCTGGCGGCGGCCACTTGTAGAGCCCATCACAGGCTGGCCAACACCCGTGATGGGGTCAACCGGATGGTTGAAGAATGGGGTTCAACGAGCCGGGCCCGGACTTCTCCTGAAAAACTGGAGGTGTGGGACCCGGATTTGAACCCGGATCCTCCAGGGTGGTAAGCCGAAGCTTTACCACGCGGCCATCCGGCCGACTCCTTCTTTTGGAAAGAAGACTACAACCTTCCATTATGTATAAAAACAGCAAACCTTAAAGTTAGGATAGTCTGAATTACATCCTTGAATTATACAAGAGTATTTAAGAAATCCGCAATAGTGGTTATTCATTTCAGGTAAAAATCAAATCCGAAACAACAATATTTTAAAACAAAAAGGATACGCAGGTTCACCTGAGTGATAAAAATAAGATTACAATGAGTATAGCTAGATTTTATGTAATGATTTTAATTAACAATTTAGAATAACTTATACCTATATAATTTATATAAAACTGATGAGAACAACAATATCTGACTGTATGTGGTTATTTCCGAACAGGCGATTTACAATTTATATTTAAGAAATGGATGAAGATAAATGAATCGATCTCGTGATCATTTTAATTATTCCATTTTACACTCTTCCTGAAAATAATAGTTTTCGGACCAATAGTACTGACATAACAGGAGATATTCACATATTTTAAGAAAATACTTGGCATAAAAATCCAATCTGAATAAAATATATATACTGTATATATGTATTATTGATATCATCTAGGGAATCAAGTCCACTGAAAATGATCGATATTGGATCATATCTAACTGAATGTCTATCTATTAAAACTATATATCATGTGAATGTTATCCATTTTGAATGAAATTCACATATGTTACGGAATCCGATAAGGATCGGGTATGCTCAAAATGATCGAAATCGATTCGCCTAGGACTCAGCTATAAATTGGATAATAGTCATAAGATATATAGGTTTGAGTAGATCCAATCATATATGATCAGATATCGATCATTTTCAATAGGCTTGATTCTCTAGTTATGAATAAATAACATATGTGAGTTTTATTCAAATCAGATAATAAATATGTGCCTTATCGTGTTTACGAATGGACGAGGGGCAAAATACATATAATATTTTATCCCATTTCAGAATGAAAAGGTCGGCCTGATGGTCGCCTGGTAAAACTTTGTTTTACCACCGTGGAGGATCCGAGTTCAAATCCGGGTCCCACACCTCTAGTTTTCAGGAGGGATGCGGGCCCTACCGTTCAACCCCATCCTTCAACCATCCGGTTGACCCCAATCACGGGTGTTGGCCATCCTGTAATGGGATCTACAAGAGGCCGCAGCCAGATACAATATCTAACTGAATCTACTCTCATGCGATATGGCGGCTTAACACATCTAACTAACAGAATGAAAAGTGATCAAAATAATATCAGTACTTCCCAACATTACGCTTCAAAAAATTTATGAAATTATTAAACTAAATTATTGAGTTTACTACCATTTACCATTTTAAATATCAATTTCCTGCACCGCAATGATTCATACATAGTATTTTTATTATTTACTTTTCCATTAATGTATACTATGATAGATTCTTTACAGAGGTATTTTAGTTAATAGATTTTTCTGAATTCTTTGTCTATGATGCCTATATCCATGATGAAATCGGGCATCTAAATCTGGAAATATAAGATCCAGAATTGAATTCATTTCTATAGATGGCAAGTCAATGCAATACTATGCAGCCATTCGACCGATTAGATGATGGAATCGAATTAGACTCAATAGAATATCAGGGCATATTTATGCAGTCATCACTTGACAATAATAATAATGATGATGATAATATTAATAATAAAACACTATACTCCTATGAAAATTTGTATATTGAATACCGTGAAATACAGAAATGATATTTCTTTGAAACAATAAAAATAACATGTGACTTTTTCACTTCACATTTTTTTTTTTGAAATTTAAAAAAAATAAACAATTATTATGTCCTTAATAATTACCTAATTATTTCTTTATAATCATTTTCAATACTATTTACTTCTTGAATGATCCCAATAACTATTTGAATCTCATATAAATTAAGTTATATTTACGTGATATATTGCTTAACCACCAGTGAACATAATTTATTGTATTGCGACAATAATATTGGATCCTATTAATGGTTTTCAACATAATTGATTCTCTAGAGCAGGGGTCACCAAACTATGGCCCGCGGGCCGGATTCGACCCGCGACGCCATTTTATCCTGCTCGCCGACGGTACTTGAATTTGCTTGATAAAATGTATGGAACATGAGATGTTGTGATATAATTTTAATTTAAATATTATGTTTAGAAGACTAGGAAATCTTCACACGTGCGTAGATCTCCTGGCTGCTGCTATGTGCTTTACATTTACTATTTTAAATTTTAAAATATTGTATCTAACCTAACCTAACCTAACCTAATCAAACATTGATGATATCTTGAAAGCCAAACGTCAGTTTCACAAATCTCACTAATGATTTTTGCTGTTTAGTTTGTGAGATTCGGATTTATGCACACTAGGTCTGATGTAACTATCTTTTTGCTAACGTCGCCTTCTTTGATAACTTTTTTTAGTAAATAAATATGTTGGTTGTCCTTGTTTTTTGTGCATTGCATGCCACTCACCCATGATTAACACGGAATGCTGAACTTGGTATTTCGTCTTTTTCTCAGAGCTTTCGTTCTGGCTTGCAAATATTGTACATAATGATTATGCGGCCCGCGCTTGTCATTTTGTCAGTTATCCGGCCCAAATGTGCAAAAAAGTTTGGTGACTCCCGCTCTAGAGCAGTGGTGGCAAATCAAAATCGTTGCACCCCTCTTTCAACCATCCAATTGACCCCATCATGGATGCTGGCCAGCTTGTGATGGGCTCTATAAGTGGCCTCCGCAAGATACAGTATATCCCACGTGTGATATAGCGGCTTAGCCTACCTAACCTAACCTAACTAAACAGCAATTGTTTTGCAATGTAACAATGTTTTCTTTTGCGTTACAGCCTTAAAATATGATCTATTTTGAAAAACAAAAAATACTTTAAGAATTTACTCAGGCTCGTCAATTATAACTATCTTTTCATGAATTTAATTTCACAATACTTAATAAAATCACCTTATCACTCCTTGGTATGGACATTGCAATATACAAAATAGTGCGAGAAATTCGTGGAACCAATTATTCGCACTAATCGAGGCCTACCTGTAGTAATGTTATGTACTTTTCCTTAGGTTCAAGTTCTAATGCTTTCCTTTTTGCATAAGTCAAGAAGTTAGCTTAAAATCACAACACTAGCACTTTCAGCAGTAAGAGTAAATAAACTAACTTAACTGCTCTTCTAGGCTTATACGTGTTTAAACATAAATACTTTATTCACGAGGAACGTTTTCAGCTTAACTCAGCCCTTTTCAACTCAACAAATACAATTTTTGTTTTGGAATATAGAACTTAGAATACAATACAAAAATTCTAACATATTTAAATTTAAAAATTCTAAACACATTCTAATATGCATACGTAAACATATACGTTAGCAATATATACAAATTAATTAAAATTTGATATAGATAAAAATAAATATTTTTTAATATTTATGTTTATCTATATATCTTTTATAATGAAAAGTTCTTTTCAGGCATGCTTTTAACTCTTCTCTCCTAATGCAAACTTCCATGCTTGGGGTAGGTCCAAGGATTGTCTTTCGTTTATCACCTTGCCTCTCTTACTTCCTTGAAAAATTTTTCTCTCTTCTGCTATTTTTTAACTCTTTAAGGTTATCAACTTTTTTTAACTACTTTCGCTTTATCCCACTTTACTTTTACGTCGTATTGATATGCCTTTCTAGCTAGCGCTGTGGTTAATCTTCCGTGTTTAATATCCACCTTGTGCTCCCTTAACCTTTCACTCAAGTTCCTTGCCGTTACACCTATATAAACTTCATTCTGGTTGTTGTTGTTATTAACTAAAGGAATTTCATAAATGCCGGTTTGCTCTGCTCTATCATACATATTTTTAATATTTCTTAATCTACTCCATATTGTGCTTCCTCTTTTGAATACCGGTTTCTTCTGACCATCTTTAACTAATTTCTTAACTGTTCTTGAATGCCTAAAGCTTTCCGTTAGCACTTCATAGCCTTTGCTCATTGCTTCTCTAAAACAGAATGATCTTAAACGGATTTCTTGTATAAGTGATAAAGTTGCTGCAAAGAATAGTGTGTATATGAAATGAAATAATACAGGAATTTCAGAAATAGAAGAATGGTAAAAATTAACACTACCTAAAAGATATAATTATGATAAGTTATTAACACTAACTGTTTAAGAAATATTTATTTTCATATTTTATATTGTTGTTCATCATCTAAATCAATAACTTATCAGCTTTTGCTTGAATGTTCGCTTTACTAATCGGTATGCGCTTTTCAGCAGTCTTCAGTCTACATCAATTTTAGTTTTAACTATTTCAGTTTAAAGTTTTGAATTGTGACTATTTTAGTTATGTTTTGGTTTTATTTGTGTGAAAGTGCATTTTCTAACATGAAGATAGTTAAGAATGATTCAGAACCTGCCTTGGAGATTCTTCTTTAAAAGGAATGGATGTAAATATCCAGCCCTTGTAAATGCTGTTGTCTGCCCTTATTTATCATATTAAATAGGTACATACATACTATTTTTATATTTTTTAACTGTTTATGTTTTATAACTTTTTTTAACATGTTTATTGGATGCAGTCTGGTAAATATAATTTTGTAATAAGGTTTGCTAATCTGGAAATAAATTTGGTTTCCAAAAAAAAGTTATATTTATGTGTTCTGTTTGTTGAGACAATAGCATATTAAGTACCAAAGCCCTGCCCCCTTTGTTGTAACTGCGGACTTCCATATCTCTAGTAAACACGGTTATGGCCCTCGGGTTCATTATAATTGGACAGCCCTAATCTAAACCTTCACATTTTTTTCTTTTGTTTTTGGTAGGAGTGGAATGACTATGTACTATTTATAGACCATGGTAGTGATTTTGATGATTCTATAGCAAACATTCCTTTCAGAACGTGTTCAAATTATAACATCAGCTTATTGGTAGTGGTAATTTTTGCTCTAGCTGCACATTGCCATCAAAAAGATTTGATTATTTAATTGAGAACAATATGGACCCTGGCCACTACCACTGATAGAGAAAGCCTGAGCGCTGGAAAGTTAGTGTGGAGTGACGTCATGAACTGGAGGCAAATGATGTGCAGTCAGGGTTTAACTGACATGCTGTTGTAGCCATTGCTAGCGAAGGATTACGAAGACATTTTTGGATGATTTTTCAAAATTTAGATACTGCTGACATTCTTTTGCAGCACAGTTTTTAGTAATAATATCAACTAGGTAAGAACATTTCATTGTCCATTGTTAAATCTTATAAATAATTCATTTTTTGGAGTTATTCCTGTCACATGGTTGAGAGCCCTAATATATCTTTGTTATCTGAAGTAATTATTTTTCTGAATTTATTATCAGTGCTGCTTGTTTATAATCATTGATATTGTTCATTAATAATTAAGTTATAATTTCACTAAGAATTTAATTATCTCCTTAATTGTATGAGAAATTTTAAGTCTGTATTGCCTAATCATGGTAATCATCCTTACAAAATCATTAAAATAATTGCTTTATTTTATATATTATAATCTAAATTTAATTAATAACATTCATAAATTAAAATTAGCATGATGATATTTTTCTTTTAGCTAATGAGAAAATAGAATAAAAGAAGGCAATAGAAGATTAGAAGAAATTATATTAAAAAATCTATTGACGTATTTTCTTTTACATTTTAGAATGCCATATAAATGTAGTATAGCAAACTGCAAAGGCAACTATGACAAACAAAATTGTGTACATAAGTACATGATCCAGAATTAAAGAAGGCATGGAAAGAGTAATTCCTTGGAAAGATTTTGGATATACAAAGAACTCGAGAGTAAATGGACTTTTAATATTAGTTTTAATTAATATTATAATTTCAAATCATTAACTTTAAAGTTAATGATTTGAAATTACAATATTAATTAAAACTATACACAAATAATTGAATTGTTGATATTTCAGTGACTTAATAGAATTTCATATGTTTCAGATTTGTGAAAAGCATTTCATCAATGATGATATTCAATGGGAAACCTCAGCATTTGATGAGAGGTCTCGTAAAAACCATCAAAGTGATATTGGAAAGACCTCGATTGAAGCATGGAGCAATACCTTCAGTTTTCCATAATGCCCATCATACCTATCAAAAGAAATGTCTGCTACAAGGAAAAAGTCCAAAGAAGCAGTGTCTATGATTAGAGCAACAGCATTTTGCTCAAGCTATTGCAGCCCGTGTCACGATTCAAGAACAAGCTGAAAAAAGTAATCATTTGAAGGATTTTGATGAATTGTTGCAGTGTTTAAACATGCACACTTTTTCACCATGCTGGGATATAATAACAAAGGCTATAAATGTATTTTGTTTCTCAATTTCAAACACACTGATGGTATATCAAATCTGATATATACAGTATTAATTGCCATTGAATGTAATATTTCAGTATTATATAAGGGGCAGGCAATGACTAGTTTGAATAAAATAGATACATTCCCCATGAAGGTTAATAAGGTTTATCAGATTTCATAGATTCTTGATCTATAGAATCATTAGAAACAAGTCAATATTGTGTTGAAAACTTAGTTAATATCATCAAATCTTTGTTTGTACTTTGAAAGTTAATGTTGCAGAAGTTGATGCATCTTACATTACATTCATTGATGAACAGCTTGATTTGTTGATTACCAGGCCAAAGAGATACAGATACTCTGTTGAAATGCTTATTTTTCACATCATATCTGCCCATGCATATAACTTTACTCAACAATCTGGAATGTTTAAATTATCCCATTCAACTACTTTGAACAAAATTGTTCTAAAAAGTGAGATTAATCCTAATAGTGATGCCAATGATGCTAACTTCTTGTAAATTTTTTTTTTTAAATAGTTGTACATTGTTCTAAAAAGTGAGATTAATCCTAATAGTGATGCCAATGATGCTAACTTCTTGTAACTTCTTGTAAATTTTTTTTTTTAAATAGTTGTATGCATTCTTTTTACAACTTTGGTTGCCATAGCAACTATAATGTATATTTTTAAATTTTTCCTATTGTACGTTTTTCTGATTCGAAACTGTTAAGATTAGGATCCTACGTGAAAATGGTGTTGAAGCCGAAAATGTTTGTAGTTTGTGTTAAATAAAACATTTACTCTTACGTGTATTAGACAATTCGAACTTAGCACAAATGAGCAGGCCTATTTAAACATAAATACTTTATTCACGAGAAACGTTTTCGGCTTAACTCAGCCCTTTTCAACTCAACAAATACAATTTTTGTTTGATATTTTTACAAAATGGTTTAAAATAATGAATGTTAAAACACCTAACAAAGGAAAGAATTTGTTAGACCCTTTAACTTTTGATGAAAATGCCAACAATTATGTATTTTTGGAAACCTTGAAGTGGTTAAAAAAATTGGGATTCCATGAAGTTAGATTCAGGTAAATTAACAAAAGAAACTATGTCTGCCTTGATTCTCACTACTAATGCAATGTTAGAAATTTGTAACTATTGTTCTTTGAATTAGGGTTCTCTTATTTGCTACCTGGTAAATCAAACTGATGTTAGAATACAGATTTTAATCTATACTGCAGGTTTATGTGGTACTCAAGATTCAGGTAAATTAACAAAAGAAACTATGTCTGCCTTGATTCTCACTACTAATGCAATTTTAGAAATTTGTAACTATTGTTCTTTGAATTAGGGTTCTCTTATTTGTTACCTGGTAAATCAAACTGATGTTAGAATACAGATTTTAGTCTATACTGCAGGTTTATGTGGTATTCAATATCACATTTCAATCTGACAAATTTTTGAATCTGAAAAGAAGATTCAAATCAATTCTGTTTTAATGCTTTCCTTGCTGTCCCATAGATGATATGATTTTAGATGAATATACTGAGCCTTTTGTAGAATCTTATATGCCACTATTATTGAATGATTCCTGTTCAATCAATATCATTAATTATGATATATATGGTGTTAACTATGAAATGGAGCTACTTGTTTGTCTTGATGGTTATTCTACACATGGTGTTCTTAAGAAATTAAAATGTGAACATTTGTAAAAACCATCTTTTCCTTGATGAACCTTTGAGAACAAATCCTACATTCAAATTAATTCATTCTTGTGATAGGGGAGGTTTAAAGAACTCTTCAATTGATATTACCAATATTATTGTTCACATATATATTATCATAAAAAAACTTTTAAGCAGTGAATGAGAACAATAATTTTTGATTGTGCCCAATCATAGATGGCTAATTTCATTAATTATGATATATATGGTGTTAACTATGAAATGGAGCTACTTGTTTGTCTTGATCGTTCTTCTACACATGGTGTTCTTAAGAAATTAAAATGTGAACATTTGTAAAAACCATCTTTTCCTTGATGAACCTTTGAGAACAAATCCTACATTCAAATTAATTCATTCTTGTGATAGGGGAGGTTTAAAGAACTCTTCAATTGATATTACCAATATTATTGTTCACATATATATTATCATAAAAAAACTTTTAAGCAGTGAATGAGAACAATAATTTTTGATTGTGCCCAATCATAGATGGCTAATTTATTCTGTTACATTGGATATCTTATTACAAAAAGACACAACCTTATCAGTAAGTAAAAAATTGTGTCACATATAATAATCAAAATGCTTATGCTGTCATTTTCAAATATAATGTTAAAAAATTATTGTAAAGCAAAAAATGATAGTGCTCTAAAACCTGTAAATAGAAAACTTTGTACTTTTGAAAATATAAAATAAACGATATTTATAAAAATATATGAATGATACATTTAATAAAAGTAATTTGAAATTACAACATTGGTAGTTCATTTGAGTTGTTTTAATGTTAAAGCTTTGTTGTTATAAATTCATTTATATACTTTAGCAGATCTATGCAAATTTTTGCAACATTTCTCATTTATTGTTTATTATCTCATAATATTTGTTTTTAAGTATTATATAATAATTGATTTTTAGAAGAAAAATCTAGACAGTTTATCAGTTTTGTTAGCTGGGACCTTAACCTAGATAGAAAAATAAAAGATCACCTCCAGTTCGTGACATCATTAGGAGCACTCAGGCTTTCTTTCTCGGTGGTGGTGCCCTGGCCAAGTTCCAGACTAATTAATAAACTTGACGATTGAGGAGATTCTTATAGCTCCAATACATCCAATTATATCATTTCATCACACACTGACTACTAATATTCCACATTAATCTAGTATTCATAAACTTAAGATTTGACTAAATATATGATAAGATTGTTTATAATTTTGAAATGTTATGTATGTTATGGAATCTAATTATGCTTTGTAAATATTAAGTAAAAAAAAATTTAACCTCTAATTGCACTAATATAATATAATTTATCTTTCAGGTAAAAATTTGGCTAATAGCTTGGCAAAACCTGCAAATGATATAAATGAGAAATCGGTAATTCCTTGTGAATTATATATTTGTGAAACAAAAATAAAGCAAGAAAAAGATGAAGAAATTCTATTAAGTAATGTAAGAACAAAATTCTATTGTTAATAAAATTTATACAAATACTTTAGAAATAGGATATGCTTAAAAATTATAGGATTGTTATACTTTATATAATCAAATATCTTCTTACTTCAATAATTTTGAATTACAGTTTAAATACATCTAATCCTCAAATTACAAACAAGAATTAATTCGTTCAATATAGTAACAAAATGGTGGGTCCCTGGACCTCACAACAGTTTAAATACATCTAATCCTCAAATTACAAAGTACTTCTTGAATTGCACAATTTGAATTTAACATGATTGAAAAATTGAGATCAAATTTTCATTTTACATGGTTCTGTTTCAGTTTAACACACTTTTAAATACAATACTAACAACAAAGATGAACACAGTAACATTTAGATTATGGACGATAGCATATTAGCTATTCATCAGTATTGGCAAAAGACACTATGTATATTGTACAGAACAATATATATATGATTTTAATTTTTATATAATATTCAATTATTAAAATTGTTATTTAACATAAATACAATTTGTTAGATAAGGCCTCGATTAATACGAATAATGGGTCCCACGAATTTCTCGCACTATTTGAAGTATTAACTATATGTAAAATATGGTAATTAATTCTTGCTTTGTGAGATTCCAGCCATTAGTCAACCTCACGATGAATAACAACAATACTAACTGTTTAAGAAATATTTATTTTCATATTTTATATCTTTGTTCATCATCTAAATTAATAACTTACCAGGAATTGCATCTCATACCATCATCATACCAACTGCCAAATCGAAAGCGAAAGTTGAGTGCTGCTTTTATGTCTCTCAATCACATCTGTTTTTTGCTCTAGCATAATCACTAACCTCTTCTTTTTTTAGTTTCCTGTTTTATTATCAAAAGTATTCTTCCTTTCATCCATTTTGATACTTTTTAAAAAAGAAAATTCTTTACTAAACTGTATGTATGCAATAACAAAGCTGAATAATAGTAATGTTAAACAGCTAACAGCAAAAAGCCCATATTTCTGGTGTTTCACCCCCTTCAAAACCAAGTGACAGTTCTTGGACTGCTCCTGGTCTGGTTTTACTAACCGAAAATTAACATTATTTTGTTAATTGGCATCATTAAAGGGGACGGGCATTTGTTAGTAATACTGGTCTATGCTTACAACTTGCATTAATTGAATATTTGCTCACAATAATTTGTATGCAATAACAAAGCTGAATAATAGTAATGTTAAACAGCTAACAGCAAAAAGCCCATATTTCTGGTGTTTCACCCCCTTCAAAACCAAGTGACAGTTCTTGGACTGCTCCTGGTCTGGTTTTACTAACCGAAAATTAACATTATTTTGTTAATTGGCATCATTAAAGGGGACGGGCATTTGTTAGTAATCTGGTCTATGCTTACAACTTGCATTAATTGAATATTTGCTCACACTAACTGAAAACCAGTATCATTTTTATAAGTTGCACTAATCAAATATCACATTATTTGAACTCTCACTAATCGAGGCCTACCTGTAATAAACAATGAAAAAATAACAATAATAAATTATAAGTCATATATTATTCTTTCAATAAATTATTTCCTCTAAATTGATCAAAACATAGATCACAACTCTTAAGATTTGGAAGAGGATTATAAAAACTCCTTAATTCAGTATGCAGAAATTTATAAGGAATTAAGTAAAAGTGAAAAGCAAACATTGATGATGTATTTATTGAGACAATTCTGAAAATTTCTTTAAAAAAATGAATTAAATAATTAGACATGGAGGAAATTAGTGGCAATAATTATGATGACTTTGAATTGAGAAACAAAATTATTTTGATATTAACAAAAGAAATATTGAATGCTCTTATTTTCCTACATTTTGAACAGTTTGCACCTTTATTCTTTAAGCATGACAAAAATTTGTTAATTTTTTTGTAAAATTTATTTTAAATAAAATGAAAATACAGTCAATTTTATTTGTGGATTCCATATTCACATATTTGATTATTCGCGAAAATTTATTTGTAACCACAAAATTGATATTCATGGAGCTTTTGCGCTTAATCGCAGACTCCCGTTGAGCAACGAAAATACTATTACTAATGTAAACTCTCTCTCTAATAAAGGAAATTGTTTTCTACCAAATGTAATCTCTGAATTGGTTTGCCGAAAAATTTCCCATTACCTATCCTTGCTCATTACACAGACCGCAGGTAGGCCAAAAGCCTGTACATATCATCCGCAGGTCCCATAGAAGATTGTGTCCCTATACTTGAATGAAGCCTCAAATTTAGGCACCTAACTTCCTGTCATTTGCTCCTTATGCCAAAATTTTAGAAGATCTGAGGCAAAAAGCGATGCAGACAAGGCTGACGTAGTTTTCCAATGCAGTTCAGAAAGACAATATGTCAGCTGTCATATCAAACATCTTCCAAAATCAAAAAACTTTTGAAATTGTTTGAATACGCTAAAAGCTAGTTTCGTTTTAACTTTTGGATGTCGAATATAGTTCAAAACAACAGTTGAATCCGTACATATAATCACATCATGCAAGTTTTCTTATAAGTTTTCTTCATGTAAATAGGGTATCAGTAAACAGAAAAAAACACATAAACCAAGTATGAAAATGTTGGGAAGAAAGATTCGCAGGAACCTAACTTTGTATTTCCCATAGGCACAATGGTTCACTATTCGCTAATTCAGTATTCCCGAAGAATTTACAGAATGTAACTACTGTGAATAGCACGAATCGACTGTAATTTAATTGAATGTTACAGAATCTATCCCTTGATTTTCTATACAAATGCTAGTCTCAATTTACACAACTTTGATTTACCCAGTATTTTTGTAAAACCATTCTATTATGTAAATCAATAGTTAGGTAGAACTTAAAAATTTCAGTGCATCAAGCAGGAAAAGCAATACTCTCATTAATAACATAAAATAACTTTTATTTAAAGCACTTTTGGCTCTAGCAAGCCCTTTAAATAAAAGTTATTTTATGTTATTAATGATAGTATTGCTTTTCCTGCTTGATGTGCTGAAATTTTTAAGTTCTATTTACTAAGAACAAAGCAGTGTAGTAATATGAGTTATACCAATGGTTAGATGTATTTTTCAGAGATGCACTATTATTGTTAGCCAAGTGTACCCTATATTTATTCATTTTCATGCTGAACTTTTTTCAGATTTTTGATTGTTTAAAAATATTTCCTATTTAGTAGTTCATAAGTGATTTAATATTGCAGGAGGCATTTATTGATTATATGTTTCTGTTAATATATATTATGTCATATATTATGTTTCTTGAAAGAACAATTCAAACATATATTTCTGTGCATTATCACTAATTTAATTATATATATAGATAGATAAATTTTAAGCCATATAGCTGAAAACAAATTAGTGTTGTTGATTAATAATAATTTAATAATATACATAATATCAAAGCTTCAAGTGCATCTCAATTTTTATGTAAATAGCTAAATTTTTGAATAAGTGCAATTCAATTATTAATTTTGGGAATTGATGATGCTATTACTTTTTAGTTTTATATTAAGCAAAAATTTATTTTTATTGTAACATATGATATTCATATTCAATATAAACAAAATCATTATATTATGGAATTCAAAATCATCATTTGCTAAAGAAATATTAAATTTGTAATATGCAGAAATATCAGAAGAATTAGTGAGAGAGAGAGATATACTGTATAGCTAAAGAAATATTAAATTTGTAATATGCAGAAATATCAGAAGAATTAGTGAGAGAGAGATATACTGTATATATATAAAGTGCTCCACTCTAATCAGAGTATTACACTATAAAACAAATTGAAAAAAAATCATGTATACAAAGTGAAACATTGAAGGTGCTCTTCTGCAGAGAAGGCCAAAAGAAGCTCAGTTCATATAAAATTTTTTCTTTTTAGAAATATTGTGAATAAAGGATAAGAAGCTTTTGTATAATGGTTCATAGGTCAAATAGTTCATAGGACAGGGCCAGCAAAGACCCTGGTAATGAGCTTCCAGGTTTAGCCACAATCGTTCAATTGCATAAATAGGACAGTCATAGATGATATGCTGGATTGTTTCAGTTTTTCTAGTGTCACAAGAGCGAAAGGCACTATCTACCAAGTTTAATGCTGATAGGTAGCTGTTAAGGTTACCATGACCAGTAAGGAATTGGGAAAGAACAAAACTGTATGTTGTTATAGGTGAAGTAATGGAATCAAAAATAAAGAAGAAAAGTTTAATCACTGTGCCCTTGTTTGTTCTGCACCATAAGTTGTTCCATTCATGTACAATATGATTTTTTATAACCCTATGGAAAACTTCTTTAGAGAAAGGCAAGATAATTATGGGCAAATCCTCATCAATACAGCACTTTTGGCTTCTTAATCCGCTTTTTCATTTCCTACAATGCCAGTGTTTTGGAACAGTTGAGAGATTTTCTGCTGAATGCGTCTTCAAGGTAGCGCTACTATTGAACTTCTTGAGTGAGTGACGTCATGTCTGGTAGTGGATTTCATTTACGCTACTATCCAACATGTTGAGTTATTTCCAGATGGTTGCACCATGGATGTTATTAATCCAAAGGAACAAATGATAATATATAAAGTATACGTATTTAATGGTGTTTATAACTGGCTTCGTTTACTTTCAATAATCGTGCCCCCTGTTACTACTTGCCATTCAGCAGATATACCAATCCCTACTGCTACAACTTATCTGCTCACTTAGAACAGTTGAGTGTACTGAACGTAACCATTATGTGGGTAAGAAGAGAGTTTATTCTGAGTATCTTTGGCAGAGCAGTTCCTAGTGTTAAAATTATAAATCATGAATAAGGCAGATTTGGAGTCAGACATTATAAAAATTCTTGTAGTGTTGCTGGGTAGACTGAGTGCCCATGAGACTGCTAAGTTAATGGCTGCCAGCTCAGCTTGAAAAATGGTAGACTCGAAGTTTAGATGTTGATGGAAAAATGTGCAGTGAAATGAATATCAAGCAATGGAATCAATTTTTTTTCAGCCAGGCAATACTATTTTCAGTTTTAGACAAATGAAGAAATCTTTTATTGAAATGGTTAACCAAGGTATGGTTCATCCCATTTTCTATTGGCTTAGTGATTCATATTTGATAACTGTAAGCTTCTTTCTAGTTACTGCAACCAATACACTGTTTGTGCTTTTTTTTTTTTTATTTGCTTGGTAAATGAAATACAATTTTATTATTCAATCTTTCTTCAATACTTGTAGAATTACAGTGGGTGATTGGTTAACGAACATAATCCGTTCCAAGACAATGTTCGTTATCTGAATTGTTCATTAACTGATCATTGATTTACTATAGGTTTTTATGGGAATTTGATTAATTCATTCCGGAGACCCAAAAAAAACATAAATAAAAAATTATGTAATTTCTTACTACGTTTATTTATATGTAATAACAATAATATATACCGGTACATACATAATCTTGCATTTTCATCTATATGTTTATTTCCTATAAAGAATCTGTTCGATATCAATTGCTTTTCTCTCTCCTTCAGGATTTTTTGGAAGTGATTAATAGCATTGTTGTGGTAGAGATCCTTAAGCCTATTGACTTCAACCTGGTATGAGTGCCATTCTAACACCAAAATATTGTAAAATCTCACTCTTACCTTCTTTAATAAATCTTTGATTTGTTTTACTTTGTCTCCGATTTCATTTTAATCGGGAAAAATTATTCTTCTTCCATCCTTACCCATAAGTCCA
>AYEL01089403.1:0-10229 GCA_000484575.1 Olivierus martensii | reverse complement strand
ATCGGTTGCCCGCAACAACTTTATTTCTTTCCAACAACCACTAGAGGGCGACCGAAAACGAGTTTAACGGTAGTCTACGGGAGTTTCGTATCCGTTTTATATAATCCGTGACGTCACCCTCTGGACAGTCGATATCGGAGAGGCACATTGAGGGGACAGGCGTGATCCCTGTCCCCTCAATGTGCCTCTCCAATACGAAACGACGAAAGAACATGCAGCGACAGTCGTTCAGTGGACCGCAACACGACCAGACTCAACAGAGAAAACTCCTTCAAATATATACAGTCTCAGTGGACCGCAACACGACCAGACTCAACAGAGAAAACTCCTTCAAATATATATGTACGTCTAACAGTAAATAAGAATCAACGAATAGTTTTGTGTTGCGATATTTGTTCTGCTACCTGAGTTTTAATGTTTTCTTAAGAACAGTGTGGTATGAGATATCTGTGGTTGATGGTTCTTTGATCTGCTATGCATTGTTCTGTGACTGTGATGTTTGGGTATCTGCTTGTGAATTTGTCATATAGTTCCCTTCTGTACCCTGTAGTGTCGGTTTCTAATTTTGTGATTGTGTAGTATGTACGCATGATGAATCCTTCTGTACCCTGTAGTGTCGGTTTCTAATTTTGTGATTATGTATGCATGATGAATTAGTTCATGTCAGTTGTCCATTTCATGCGTTGGCGTGGTTTTCCAGCCTTGGTGGTCTCTGGCTGTGTTACCTGGGAAACACGTTGACTGGTTGGGCTCTGATGTGGTGACCTGTTCCTACTCTGGGTATATGTATTGCACTAGCCAGGCTTGGGTTGGTGCTGCTTTCGTCACCGGTGGCCAAGAGAGACTGTAGTAGACTTTCCGAATGTGAGCCTCTGCCTAACTCACAGACGCGGACCTTGTTAACCCAGGAGACGTCCGAGCCAGTATGCTTTCGTTTTCTGCTTTGTGCCATTGCATACAAACAAAACACCACCAAAGTGGGGACACCTGCTAGCATTTGGTTGAGCATAATGGAATAGCCTTCTCGCCCTGGGTGACCCTACTAGAAATATAATTTCTGATGTGCATCGCCCATTCCGCCCACATGCACCCCTCCACCAGTTTTTGGCAGCATAGCAGGATTCAGGAGGGGTAAGGATTATTATTATTATTATTATTAACAACTTAGGGCTTTTTATTATTAATTATTTTTAAATCACTTGATTTACAAGTAATTTAAAATAAAGTGAATAAATTTAAATAAATTAATTTTTTTCTTGTGCCATCTTCGATATACAGTGAAATTTATTTTCGAATTGTACATCATCGTTTATTAAAATTGTTTTGTGTTATTATTTTTATCTTACGGGATTATCGAACATAATATATTACGTATTATCATCATCGGCAGTAAACCAGAGCTAGAATTTTAAATGTGATTTTCGATATCTTGTCCGGACTAAAGATCACAAAGGAGTTTAACAGTATAAAACGGACGTAAGGATATCCATATTGATGCTGTTTATTATATAAATTCGAAATAAAAGCAGTTTTAAATAAAAATGTTACACACAATCTGTATTATAAAGCATGAAATAAATGTCAGAAGGAAGTATCGCGTGACGCCACCGCGAGCTGTAGCGATGCACGCGGAACTACAAGGTAAATAAAGAGAAAGGTAGCACAGATCGAGGGTTTACTGAAAAATGACGTCACATGTCATGTGACACGTGACGTTGTCTGGAGGACACGCCTGCTATCGTTAAGACGAAAAATGACGTCACATGTCATGTGACACGTGACGTTGTCTGGAGGACACGCCTGCTATCCTTAAGACAGCAGTATTAACGTCGAAACAAATTTTTAATAATTGGAGAAGAAATCAGTTATTTTAACTGTGTAAAAGTGATCTGTAGTGACATATAAATAATCGGTGAAACAATGGTGAACAATATTAATTGTGCTGTTGCTGGATGTTCAAATTATGGCCGAAAAACTGAAGGAATTATTTATCATAGATTTCCTAATAACAAAAGACTTCAACAAACATGGATTGTAAGATGTAAACGTGCTGATAAGGTAAATCCACAAACTGCACGTGTATGTTCAGAACATTTCAGCAGTACGGATTATGAACATGATTTAATGAATGAACTACTAGGAGAGAAAACAAAAAAAAAAATTAAAGGTTGGTGCTATTCCAAGTGTAAATATACCAAATATGCATTCATTAGAAAATGTCACAAATTCACCAAGTGATACCATGTGTAAGAAAGGGAGGTGTGTCTTTTGGTTCATGTATGAGATGTGTGATATGCCACCAAATTCCGGTGCAACGCGTACCCCCACCAAACTCTTCCCGTACCCCTAGGGGTACGCATACCACACTTTGGGAAATACTGTTCGAGACCAAACGCCATGCAGATTGTCTTTTGAAAATGTGTGTGTGATTTGTAATAGCTGTTGTAATTGTTGTAATTGTGTTGAGGCATACAGCTTAATGGCGTCCATGTATAAAAGATGTGAGAGTGTGTAATGTGTTGTTCGGTTTTGTCTAATGTTGCAACCACAATTCAATGTATTCAGTTTGTTGGAAAGTGGATTTAGGGCGAGAAAGAACCAAAGTGGCTGAGGGGTCATCTAAGAGACCATCTAATGTGTATGGGTTCTGTGGCTACGTGATTGTTATTTATAGTGACATGTGGTGTTATTCTCCTGTGTTGTATTATGTTTTGTAGGAAAGTGATGTATGTAGTATTGATTTTATAAAGTTGTAATGTTTGTATGAGCCATGAATGTGGTACACTGTCAAATGCCTTTTTGTAATCTATGTATGCTGCGTGTAAGTGTCTGTGTTGTCTGTGTACTTGTTTGAGTATTGTTGTGTCGATGATCAGCTGCTCTTTGCACCCCATGTGACTTCTACGGCAACCTTTCTGTTGTTCTGTGAGAATGTTGTTTTCTTCGATGTGTGTGTATATTTTGTTGGTGATACATGAGGTTAAAATTTTGTATAGTGTTGGTAGGCATGTGATTGGTCTGTACTGTGATGGGTTTCCAGTGTTTGTGCTCTTGGGTTTCATGAAAGTGATGCCTTGTGTAAGAAAGGGAGGTGTGTCTTTCGGTTCGTGTATGAGATGTGTGAGATGTTTGGCCAGTAAGTCATGAAGACAGGTAAAATGTTTGTACCAGAAATTCTGGATGCCATCTACACCAGGGGCTTTCCAGTTGTGTGTGCGTCTTATTGTGTTTGTGAGTTCTTCTGTGGCAATGGCAGTATAGGGCATTTCTGGTACATTTAATATGCGTGTCTCCTCTTCTGCGATCCAGCTGGCTCTCTGGTTGTGTATAACTGGCACTGCCCACAGGGCAGACCAGAAGCTAGTGAGTGATTGTTGTGTTGGTATTTCTCTGTTTTGTGCTTGTCTAGGGTCTTTAGTATTTATGTTTCTGTAGAATGTCTTTTCGTTGTTTGTGAATAATGTGTTGTCTTGTTTACGTGCTAAACTGGTTTTGTATCGTTTCAGGCGTTGTGATTTTGCTGTAAGTTTCTGTTTTAGTGTGTCTATGTATTCTTTAATGTGTATGTTGTGGTTTTCATGGTGTGTGTGTGTTTTTAGTTTTCTAAAAATCTTTCTAATAGATTTCATAAGTTTTGTGGATGTGTTGTTTTTTGTGTATTGAGTGAGTCTACCTAGATCCATTCTGATTTCATTTATTTGTTTTTCGAGTCGCTTTTGCCAGGCAGGCTTTAAGTGGTGTCTTGTGTTTGTGCCCAGCTTATTTGGAAGTGTTTTAAGACCTAGGTGTGTAGTGACAGTGACAGCAGCTGCATAAATAAGTGTGTGTATTTCTATGAGTGTTGTTTCTGCATTAATAAATTTTGGTAAAATGTGTGTGTTCATACAATGTAGTGTATTGTTCAACTGTTGAGAGTTGTGAAGTTTAGGAATGCGTGGACGTTGCGTGGGATCTGTACCTGTGAATTTGGTTAATGTTTCCTGGAGTGTGTCAGTGAGTTTATTTATTAGGTCTGTGTCAGTGTTGTTAATGGGCTGCATGTTATCATTAATGTATGTTATTTCTGGTGTCTGTTCCACATCGTGTTCTATTTGTGTGTGTGAATCAGTTTTGTGTTGCGATATTTGTTCTGCTACCTGAGTTTTAATGTTTTCTAATGTACTGTGTGGTATGAGATTTCTGTGGATGATGGTTCTTCTTTGATCTGCTATGCGTTGTTCTGTGACTGTGATGTTTGGGTATCTGCTTGTGAATTTGTCATATAGTTCCCTTCTGTACCCTGTACTGTCGGTTTCTAATTTTGTGATTGTGTAGTATGTACGCATGATGAATTCGTTCATGTCAGTTGTCCATTTCATGCGTTGGCGTGGTTTTCCAGCCTTGGTGGTCTCTGGCTGTGTTACCTGGGAAACACGTTGACTGGTTGGGCTCTGATGTGGTGACCCGTTCCCTACTCTGGGTATATGTATTGCAGTAGCCAGACTTGGGTTGGTGCTGCTTTCGCCACCAGTGGCCAAGGGAGACTGTAGTAGACTTTCCGAATGTGAGCCTCTGCCTAACTCACAGACGCGGACCTTGTTAACCCGGGAGACGTCCGAGCCGGTATGCTTTCGTTTTCTGCTTTGTGCCATTGCATACAAACAAAACACCACCAAAGTGGGGACACCTGCTAGCATTTGGTTGAGCATAATGGAATAGCCTTCTCGCCCTGGGTGACCCTACTAGAAATATAATTTCTGATGTGCATCGCCCATTCCGCCCACGTGCACCCCTCCACCAGTTTTTGGCAGCATAGCAGGATTCAGGAGGGGTAAGGATTATTATTATTATTATTAACAACTTAGGGCTTTTTATTATTAAGTATTTTTAAATCACTTGATTTACAAATAATTTAAAATAAAGTGAATAAATTTAAATAAATTACTTTTTTTTCTTGTGCCATCTTTGATATACAGTGAAATTTATTTTCGAATTGTACATCATCGTTTATTAAAATTGTTTTGTGTTATTATTTCTATCTTACGGGATTATCGAACATAATATATTACGTATTATCATCATCGGCAGTAAACCAGAGCTAGAATTTTAAATGTGATTTTCGATATCTTGTCCGAACTAAAGATCACAAAGGAGTTTAACAGTATAAAATGGACGTAAGGATATCCATATTGATGCTGTTTATTATTTAAATTCGAAATAAAAGCATACCCAGTTTTAAATAAAAATGTTACACACAATCTGTATTATAAAGCATGAAATAAATGTCAGAAGGAAGTATGGCGTGACGCCACCGCGTGCTGTAGCGATGCGCGCGGAACTAGAGAAGCGAAACGCAAACGATTGCTTGACAAACAAAAATTAAAGTGCGCATGCGCACACTGACAGCTTTCTTCTACGACGGCGCAAAACAGCAGACTAAGTGAAATGTCGACGATTTCGTTCGAAATTTGATTGACAATTTATCGAGATGATATCAAATTTTTGCAGAATTGATGGATTTTGCCGCATAGGGAATACTTAAATAAGATATCTCAGTAGTTGTTTTAATGTTAGGAAGTGAAAAAAACCAGTTTTTGCAGCGGGGCGTATTCGGAACCACATCATAACGGTAGGATTCTAGTTTAACCATAGCACGCTGCTGATTGGAGCGGTGAATCTTTAATACAACGGAATTGTCGATTCGTATTTTATACAACAGTCGGCGGGCGGCGAATCTTCAATTCCAATCAGCAGCGTGCTATGGTTAAACTAGAATCCTACCATAATAACGTTAGAGAATTCATGTAAAGGGTACTTGCCTGGGATTAAGTTGACATTTCATTTCCAGTAGTGGTCCACATGGAAATTAGCTGCTAAAATCCCTCTTGTTTTCCGTTGATAGCGGACATCTTGAACCAGTCAGAGGTCAGTCTGATTCAGGTCTATAACAATACTGCCATGGGGATGTCGAAGTAGAACTTTCACTTACGGATATATCCTGACATTAAATCACATATTAACAAATTTAAACGATCAATATCGCACCAGTATCCAAACGAAACGCGACACCACCTGAAGAGAAATAATTCTGGGGTCACGGATTAGGTATATACAGGCGATGGTCAACTTTCAATACTTTTTATGCTTGGCAAGTGGCGACCGATCAACCAATCATATTCAAGCACCACAGCCCGCCTTTCTTCTTCTGTTATGGAGGTTATAGCGCGCCGCTTTTGTCTGAGCAAAAAATTATAAATCACGTTAGTTTCACTTCAAGGGCGATTACATATGAGGACATCACAGCCCGCCTTTCTTCTTCTGTTATGGAGGTTATAGCGCGCCGCTTTTGTCTGACTGGTGAGCAAAAAATTATAAATCACGTTAGTTTCACTTCATGGGCGATTACATATGAGCAAATAACCAAGTGATATGATGTAACGCATTGGCTATTTTTATCATGACGTATAGTTGACCTCTTTCGTACAAAATCGCGGCCGTCCGTCAAATAACCAAGTGATATGATGTAACGCATTGGCTATTTTTATCATGACGTATAGTTGACATCTTTCGTACAAAATCGCGGCCGTACCTTTGGTAAAATATATTTTATAGAAATGAAATTTAATTTTTATTTAACATATAACTTTATCATCATGTTTGAGGGTTGAAAGATCCACACTTTACAGTTGGAATTTTTTTTTATTTATAAATAATTATTTAAAAAAATCTTTGCAACATAAACTTCTATTACACTAAATAAATACAAAATATGAACATATTTCAATATGGACTTTATTTAAAAAAACAAATTTATGCATATTAGTAATTACATACAATGATTAATGAAATAGGAATAATCAAATTACAGTCAAACCTCTTTAAGCCGCCTCTGAAATTTAATTTTTATTTCACATATAACTTTATCATCATGTTTGAGGGTTGAAAGATCCACACTTAAAGTTGGAAATTTTTTAATTTATAAATAATTATTTAAAAAAATCTTTGTAACATAAACTTCTATTACACTAAATACAAAATATGAACAGTTACATATTTCAATATGGACTTTATTTAAAAACACAAATTTATGCATATTAGTAATTACATACAATGATTAATGAAATAGGAATAATCAAATTACATGGTATTTAAAGTATTAAACACATTTCTACAGTTCCTCAAGTTTAGATGTGGAAATATTGTACATTGAAAGCATTTACTTCTCATTCTCAAAATATTTCTATTATTTCTTGACAAATTTATATTTAAAATCAAACAGCTTACTTTATACAAAAATATATCAATAGAAACATTTTGATATTAGCAATAATAAGTACTTGATATCTTTGTAGTGACGCTGACGTCACCCTCTGGACACTCGATATCGGAGAGGCACTTTGAGGGGACAAGCCTGAACTTTGACCTGGGAGCACTGACATCACCCTCTGGACACGCGATATTGGAGAGGGTGACTATTCACATCCCTGTTTTCAAAATGAGCTATTCCAAAACTTCTAAACGGATTTTTACAAAATAATCGTTTAAATGGGAGAAGACTGGAGAACCATAACCTTCCCCCTGTGGGTAGGGGTTAGAATATACCCACCGTCTGACCCCGCGTGTCGTAAAAGGCGACTAAAGGGGTTACCTGGCGTTGGTGGTTCCGAGCTCCGTCACTGTTGGCTCACTGCGGGTTCGCATACGGAAACGGAACTGCATCAATGGTGTCCACAGCCGTCACTGTGAGCCTGCGGCGGGCCCGCATACGGACTCGTTTGTCTCATTTTCGGCTTTTCATTATGCGCTTTACTTTTCGGGGGACAAGTTCCACACATAACCCCCATTCGGGATGGGGAAAAAAAAAGAACCATAACCTCGACTTTGCAGAAGAAGAAGAACAGTTTAAACCGGTTTTTATAAATCAACTGTTGTGAGTATCGTTGCTGTTTCTTACTTGGAAAAATGTCAAAAACGACATTAGATGTTCACGTTTCTTACTCAGAAAAATGTCAAAAACGACATTAGATGTTCACGATCGGAAAAATGTCAAAAACGACATTAGATGTTCACGAAAAGAATCGGAAAAATGTCAACAAAAAACGACATAGATGTTCACGAAAAGATTTTAATTTGTGTATAAAAATAAAAATATGAATATCGTTGCTGTTTCTTACTCGGAAAAATGTCAAAAACGACATTAGCAATCAACTGCTGTGAGTATCTTTGCTGTTTCTTACTCGAAAAAATGTCAAAATCGACATTAGATATCACGAAAAGATTTTAATTTGTGAATATAAAAATAAAAATCCTTCTGCTTGCTGTTTCTTACTCGGAAAAATGTCAAAAACGACATTAGATGTTTACCTATAAAAATAAAAATCCTTCTGCTACTTAGCAATTTATTTCTGATCACCTAAAAATAAAAATCCTTCTGCTACTCAGCAATTTATTTCTGATCACTTTAATTAAATGAAACAATGTCATTCTAGTCTTTTTCTATATTTCTGATCACCTTTAATTAAATGAAACAATGTCATTCTAGTCTATACATGTTTTCTCACATTTTGCCATAAACCCTCCTTTACCATTACCGCCTGAGAGGACCTTCGAACCGATGGTGGCGGCTTAAAGAGGTTTGACTGTACATAGTATTTAAAGTATTAAACACATTTCTACAGTTCTTCAAGTTTAGATGTGGAAATATTGTACATTGAAAGCATTTACTTCTCATTCTCAAAATATTTCTATTATTTCTTGACAAATTTATATTTAAAATCAAACAGCTTACTTTATACAAAAATATATCAATAGAAACATTTTGATATTAGCAATAATAAGTACTTGATATCTTTGTAGTGACGCTGACGTCACCCTCTGGACACTCGATATCGGAGAGGCACTTTGAGGGGACAAACGTGAACTTTGACCTGGGAGCGCTGACATCACCCTCTGCACACGCGATATTGGAGAGGCACGTTGAGGGGACAGGCATGATTGTCAAAATAAATATTTTCTTGAAACTTTAAATATACACATATAAAATAAATTTTAAAATACAAACACCAATAGTTAATTTAAAAGGTAAAATTTTACGTTACCCGAAGCGATCGAGCGCGTCGCGCCGCCGCGCCGACTCCAACCTGTGTTTGTACAAGTGCAGCAGATAGGCGACGCCGCGCCATCTGATGCGCCGCGACGCGCTGGATTGCAGCAGGTAAAATAAAATTTTATATGTGGATGTTAGGGAGACGTCTCTTGAAACTTTAAATATATACATATAAAATAAATTTTAAAATACAAACACCATTATTTAATTTAAAAGGTAAAATTTTACGATAACCGAAGCAATCGAGCGCGTCGCGCCGCCGACTCCAACCTGTGTTTGTACAAGTGCAGCAGATAGGCGACGTCGCACCGTCTGATGCGCCGCGACGCGCTGGATTGCAGCAGGTAATGTAAAATTTTATATGTGGATGTTAGGGTGACGTCGCTTCAGAAAATATCAAGTTAATGAATAATAATAAATTTTGATAATTTACATAAAAATATTTTCTTTTTATTATTGTTATTGAATAACTGTTTTCTTTTCTAAAAAAATTTCATATTTAAGTATCACAGTAAAAATTCCATTGGAATACGTCTACGTCACACGGCTCCCAAGAGACCGTTCGAAGTTTCGTTCAAAGATAGTATAATAAGACGATGTCACTCCCTTGACCGGCTGGAAATCATCGAAAACGAGGTTACACGGCTCCCAAGAGACCGTTCGAAGTTTCGTTCAAAGATAGTATAATAAGACGATGTCTCACTCCCTTGACCGGCTGGAAATCATCGAAAACGAGGCTAAAATAAGGAAAAATATGCGGAGAAGTTAAACTGTTGGCGTTAGCTGTAAGCACTCCCATGATTCCATTGAAGTTTGTATCCCAGGATTCCATGCTGTTTCAACCAGGCTGCCAATGCTTGGGCTGAATACAGGTCTAGTAACTATCCTAGCGGATATTTTCGGAAACAAAATAGTTGGCTATGCGTAGTCTCGTGGATAATGTTGGCCGTTGCAATCAAATACTGTATATGTTATATATACTGTAGTTTTATTATTATTTTTTGAAGTAACGTCACTTTCTTATATTTCAACTGAGATAATAATTGTAAGTGCATTTAGTTTATTGTTTTTAGACTTAAAATCGGTATATAGTACTTATATTTCCTTTTTCGAAGCATTATTGATAGGCCTAATAAGTTATGTT